>CAUYUJ010015975.1:101433-186433 GCA_963575745.1 Prorocentrum cordatum
TCCTCTTCCTCCTCCTCCTCCTCCTCCTCCTCCTCCTCCTCCTCCTCCTCCTCCTCCTCCTCCTCCTCCTCCTCCTCCTTCCGCGCGCGATTCCTCGCGCGTGCGCGGGAGCGGGACCCAGGCCTCGGGCGCCAGTGCGCCGCTCACGGGCCCCAGGGCTGGCAGAGCCGACGGCCCCCGCGGGAGCTTCTGGGGCCCGCGCGGTGGAGGCCCCGCCCGGGAGCCGATGCATAAGGCCCCAGACCCCCTCACGATGTGAAAAAAATGCGGCGGGAGGTTTTTCGCTACTCTCGGCCGCCAGGGGCCCTTCCTGGGCCTCGGGATCCTCGAAAAACGGCTCAGGATGAAAACAGGGCCCCGGGAAGGGGTCCAGACCTCTGGGGTCGACGTTGTAAGAAAAATCACGACGTCGGGGTCTGGGGCCCAAGGCCAGGCCTGGAGCTGCGGAGGCTCGGTGGTGGAGGGCTCTTGCCGCGTCGGCATGGGTTCTAGCCTGTGCGGGCGAGTAAGCGCCATCAGATCCTGAGCTTCTCGCCATCGTTCGGACGTCCATTCCCCGTGCGTTTTTTCGGCGTCGCGCGTGCACTTTTAGTTCGATGATCGAATCTGCTATTCGATGGCCCTCGCCGAAAAATTACGCTACCGAAGAACCCCACATATTTGTAGTATGGTCGGAGTGATGATAGCTGAAGTGAAGTATGTGAGAATGATGCTGGTGGCCGTTGCCGCCGATACCGTTGGCGACGCCACTCAAGAAGAGAGGTGGAGAGGAGAAGCGCCGCGCCAGCCACACTTTGCGAGCCCGAAACAGATAGCGACCGCACCCCCAAGGCACCCCCTTGTGGCGTCGAGAAAATGCCACGCCTGCCACGCTTTGCGAAGCCGAAACGGATAGCAACCGCACCCCTGGCGCACCCCCTGTGACATCGAGAAAGTACCGCGCCTGCCACGCCTTGCGAGCCCGAAACGGATAGCGACCGCACCCCCAGCGCACCCCCTTGTGGCGTCGAGAAAGTGTCATGCCTGCCACGCTTTGCGAGCCCGAAACGGATAGCGACCGCACCCCCAGCGCACTCCCTTCGGCGTCGAGAAGTTGCCACGCCTGCAACGCTTTACGAGCCCGGAACGGATAGCGACCGCACCACCAGCGCACCCCGTGTGGCGTCGAGAAGGTGCCACGCCTGCCAACGCTTTGCGAGCCCGAAACGGATAGCGATCGCACCCCCAGCGCACCCCCTGTGGCATCGAGAAAGTAACCGCGCCTGCCACGCATTGCGAGCCCGAAACGGATAGCGGCCGTACCCCCAGCGCACCCCCTTGTGGCGTCGAGGAAGTGTCACGCCTGCCACGCTTTGCGTGGCCGAAACGGATAGCGACCGCACCCCCAAGGCACCCCCTGTGGTGTCCAGAAAGTGCCACGCCTGCTAGGCTTTGCGAGCCCGAAACGGATATCGACCGCACCCCCAGCGCACCCCTTGTGGCGTCCAGAAAGTGCCACGCCTGCTAGGCTTTGCGGCAGTGTCGTGGACTGAGAGACCACCCCCTGCGCCCCCCCTTGTGGTGTCCAGATAGTACCACGCCTGCTAGGCTTTGCGGCAGTGTCGTGAATGGCGGCCGCGCTGAGAGACCACCCCCTGCGCACCCCCTATGGTGTCCAGAAAGTGCCACGCCTGCTAGGCTTTGCGACAATGGTGTGGATAGCGGCCGCGCTGAGAGACCACTTGCTGCGCACCCCCTATGGTGTCCAGAAAGTACCACGCCTGCTAGGCTTTGCGACAGTGTCGTGGATAGCGGCCGAGCTCTCAGAGACCACCCCCTGCGCACCCCCTATGGTGTCCAGAAAGTGCCACGCCTGCTAGGCTTTGCGACAGTGTCGTGGGAGGAGGAGGAGGAGGAGGAGGAGGAGGAGGAGGAGGAGGAGGAGGAGGAGGAGGAGGAGGAGGAGGAGGAGGAGCCTCTCTCGCCCCGCTGGGGCGCCCCGCCCCCCGCGCCCTGCGCCCCGCGCCCGGCAGACGGCGCGCGCCCGCCGTGTCGCACCGAGCCCCCGGAGGCCCTCGGGCAGCTCCGAGGGAGCTCGATCGGGGAGACGTAGGGCTCGGGTACGGGGGCCTCGGGTCATGTTGCCCCCTATCGTACTTAAGTTGGCGGCGCCCACAAGGGGGTTGGGGGGAGGGGGGAGGGCTTCTTGGAAGCACCCCTGCGTCTTAGAAGGCGCGGGCCTTCTCTGTGGATGTCAGGCCGGCGCCTTCGAAGAAGCAGCCTCCTTCTACGAAGCCCTCCCCCTCCCCCCACCCCCTTGTGCGCGCCGCCAATTAAGGACCACACATCCCAGAAATAGCTCCGGGCACCCGGAAAAGTGTCCCAAAGAGTGTCGAAGGAGTCTCGAGAAACAGCGTCGGGCGAGTGTCCCCCGGGGCCCGACACGTGAAGACCTGTGGGTGTTGGGTACTCTTCTTGGTGCTCGAGAATATTTTCGGGTCGGGCGAAAGGGGGGGATAGCAAAGGGGGGGGTTGAGAATCAGCTCGCGTAGCTGATTTTCCCGGCGCCTCCCGGCGCCGGAGGCGGCTATGTATCGAGGAATGTGCCTGGCGGCGGGGCCGAAACCAGCTGCATGCAGCAAATTTCGTAACCCCCCCTTTCCCAATCCCCCCCTTTCGCCTGGCCCGATATTTCTAGGTTGGAACATCATGAGCCTCGGGTTGGCATGACGGGGCCACCATAAAAATGACGAGACCCAATCTGAAACTTGACGCGGGCTCCCGCTGCAGACATCGCACGAAAAAACGGGACGGACAAAAACCAGGACGCGCTCGTCAACAAAAAAAATTGGCAAACCCGAGTTCCGGCTTACTCGAGTCTTACGTTCCCCGTTTCGAGAGCTGCAATCGATCGCCCGGTAGCCGCAGCAGAACGTCCGAAAACGATCCGGAATGCTTCCGCGGGCCTCGCAAAACCTTCGAAGGGCCGAAGTCGCCCACGAAAAAGCAGGCTGTAGACCTTCTGGATGTCCGAGGAGGGCATCCGAAAATCAGGTAAACAAAACGCCAGAAGACCCTCAACGCCACTGAAGGCCATCCAAAAAATGTCCGAACAACTTCCGAACAACAATTCGACAATCTCGGAATTCTCTGCATACCCTCCCTGCACCGCCAGACAAAGTCCACATCCACAACTGATGGAGTCGTTTCCTTGATCCGTGGGGTCGGGGGGGGGGGGCGGTGGATGTAGATACGATCCCACTCCTCGAGAGGCCTTCAGATCCTAGGGCACGGGGGCGTCGGGGAGGCCAAACCCAAGCGCGCAAGACGCTGCTATCGCATCGCATTTTGCTATCGGGAGAGACTCCGGGGGGGGGCCACTCCTGCGTGCAGCCGACGAGTCTCCGAGGCGGCGGATGTGGACATAACCTGGCGGTGCAAAAACCTCTCGACCAGGGCTTCAATCCGTCCCACACGGCGAGAGAGAGAGAGGGGACACGATCTGTCCGCTGATGTCCTCTCTTGACCGTGTGAAGCATCGCTTCACACCTCTAATTCTGTAGCCACATCCGTTTGGGGGGCGAAACGCGACTTCTCTGAAGAAGCCCTCAAGCCTGAAGCGCAGGGATCCTCCTTTAAAGCCGCGCCCCGAGAAAAGAGGACCAAACAACTGTAGAAACACACTTTCTCTGAGGCCCGCGCTAACTCTTGGACTGGCGCTGGACAACCCCTCCCTGGCTCGCGGAGCGCACCAGTGGCGGCGCCGGAGGCACCGCTGGGACTGCCCAACGAAGACCCAACAAATCCGCGCGGACCATCAGAGAAATTATGCGAATGCAATTTTCAAAGGCAGCTAAGCTCGCGCTTCGCCTTTTACGTTTCGTGCTTCGCGAAGCGCGCGTAACTTCTTACCCCCTCGCCGTCTCACTGGGGGAGACGAGAAAGACGAGGAGGATGTGGACGAGGAGCCGCGGATCGCGAATCGCCGGCCACGAACCGCGAATCGCGTCGCTCCCTCGTCGCAGCCCTTTTTTGGCTCTCTGCCCTTCGAACCAAACCTCCCGCCCTCCCGGCCACCTCCGCGCCACCTGCGCGAGCACCTGCAGCGCCTCCCGCCGTCGCCACGCGCCCTCCGTCCAGTGGGCGCGCTTGCGGCCGCTGGGCGCGCACTCGGACTCGCCGCCGGGGTTGCCGTGCAGGTCCAAGACGACCTCTGGGGCAGACTCTCGGCGGTCTGCCGGCGGTTTTCGGATGCTCTGGGGGGAGGAGGAGGAGGAGGAGGAGGAGGAGGAGGAGGAGGAGGAGGAGGAGGAGGAGGAGGAGGAGAGGAGGAGGAGGAGGAGGAGGAGGAGGAGGAGGAGGAGGAGGAGGAGAGGAGGAGGACGAGGAGGAGGAGGAAGAGGAGGAGGGAAAGAGAACGACGAGGAAGTGTAGGAGGGGGAAGAGGAGCAGGAGGAGAAGAAGGGGAGGAGGAGGAGGAGGAGGAGGAGGAGGAGGAGGAGGAGGAGGAGGAAGAGGAGGAGGACAGGGAGCGAAAGCAGGACCAGGAGAAGTGAGGAACGCGCTGTGCACAGGGGGCACGGACACACAAAACGCCAGAATCGGGGAACGCAGGAACCATCAGCAGGTGGGCGACATCAATGGAGGTGGCCAGCGAAGAGGGGGGAAGGAGAAGGGCAGTAAAATGAGGAGGGGAATAATGGAAATGAAGAGGAGGAGGCGGAGGAAGAGAGGGTAGCAGGAAGAGGAGAGAGGGGGGGATAGAGAAAGTGGAGTCGAGTAGAGTGGAGTGGAGCGGACCCCAAAGCAATAGTCGCTGGGGGATTCGAGCGGCGAGCCGACTGCTCGGCTCGACTCAAAGTATGTGGTTATAACCTCGTGAGAAGTATAGAAATATCCCTCTTCTGTGTTAAGACAGCGCACGTTTACAAAGGAACCTTCAAAGATCGCAGCGCATTATCTGCGACGGCCACACACACACTACAAAACCAAGCATGATGGCACGCATGGGCATTCAAAGTGTGTACTATGTGAACCCAGTCCCCCACCATGTGGATTCTGCTCACTTTGGTGGGGCCCCACCGACATTGCAGAACACAATATGTTCAGACCGCTGAAACTCCTCGGCCGTAGCCAACGTTGCTGAACCGAGGCATTGAAGACATTTCCTCTGGCACTTGGCCTAGCGGTGTTGGGATGGCAGGGGAGAGACAGCACGTTATGTGGGCTCTCTGGGGGACTTCGGACTGACCATCGCGACCGCCGAAAATTACCATTTAGAGGCAACGTAGTGGCCGCTTAGCGGCCTGTAGCGGCCGTTTAGTGGCACCTAGCGGCATTTCGCAGCCTTTAGCGGCCCCGGAAACTACCATTTAGTGGCACCTAGCGGCCGCTACTGGCTCCGAGAATGACCATTTAGAGGCACTCAGTGGTCGCCAGCGGCTCCGAGAATTACCCTTTAGCGGCACCTGGTGGCCGTTCGAGGCCCCGAGAACTAAAATATACCACTCAGCGGCACTTCGTAGCCCGAGATCTACCATTTAGTGGCCCTAAGTGGCCGCTAGTGGCTCCGAACATCACCACGCAGTGGCACTTAGTGGCCGCTAGTGGTTCCGAGAATTACTCCAGATTTCGTAATAGAAGGGAGGGAGTCTGGACCCTCCAAGACAAGCCATTTCAGACCCCCCCCCACCCGTGGGAGAACCCTCCAAAACATCGTCCCCAGACCCCCGCAGGCCCTCCGAGATAGCTTGGAAGAGACCCCCCCCGAAATGAGACCCCCCTCCCTTTATTACGAAATCTGAAGTACCATCCAGCGGCACGTAGCGGCCGTGCAGCCCCATCTGGGCCACGGGCATGCCAGTCAGACTCGGGACTGCCGACCTCCGTAAGCTCTCGCGCCGCCAAATGCCGCCAAGTGCCACTATCTCCCCAAAAAACCCAATTCGAAGACGTGCTGCAGTTCCCCAAGTTGGCCACACAAAGCACGCGCGCCAGGCAAAAGGCGAAAGGTAGGAGGGGAAGGGGCCTCACGAGCCTTCCGCTTTTAACAGGCTCACCGCTCAGTCGCACAGGCAATGTCACGGCAAACTGCAGACAATATCACTCATACAAGGTGCGCTCTTCAACCATGCGGCAAAACTGCCGACTCGATGGCGTCAGGCAGGCGGGCCATCTCGGCGGCGAGGCCAGCAAATTCTCGTGCCAGAAGACTGCCGGCGGCCACCCGCCAGCGGACCGAAGACGGCAGCGCTGATGTCCACCACGGGAAAGACCTTCTCAGCGCGGACGACCGCCACGCCCGCGCGCCGCGGCCGCGCGCCCGCCGAGCGCACTCCCCCGCCGGCGTCGCCGTGCGCCTGGGCGCGTTCGGAGCAGGCGCCGCCCCCGAAGGCGCCGGAAACCATCTCGCCGGCACTCGCGCCCCCGGCCCCCAATCCCGCCAGGGGCGCTGGCACTGCCAGCCAATTTGACGGCGCCAGCCCACGCAGCAAGAAGCACCCTGCTGCGCTGACCCGGGCAAACGCGTGCATCGCCAGGCTGTCGGAAGCCGCGCAACGCAAAGCTCCGACACCCCCGGGGCACTTCCACGATCCATGGAAGACCGATCCCTCCTTCGCTTCACGTATGTCGCATACTCCCAAGCCTGCGTAGCTCTTCAGAAACTGTTCTTTGTGCTGCTGCGTCCGAGGGCCACGAGCAACTCTGCGAACCGCGTTCCGCGCTGCAGTTGGCTCAGTTGCCGAAGCAGTGACCAACGCGGTTCGTTGCCAACCCCCTGTCCCACGCCACCCCCAACATTGCGAAAGCAAGACGTTCGGGCGCCACGTCGCCGAGCGACGGCACGGGTGGCAGCGCGGCGCCAGAATAGGCGCGCAAGCACACCGGTCGGACCGAGCAGCACGCAACCAAAAACTGCAGAGAAGGAGGGCGGGCTCGGACCCCGCAAGCTCCAGCCAAGGGGGGGGGGGCCAGAACGAGCCACCGGGCACCCACGCCCGACAGAGCAAGGCGAAGAGCGCCGAGGCCTCTGCCCAAACCCCCGCAGCCGCACGGCCCCGCTGGCCGGGTTCGGCCGAGCGCTCGACGCCGGGCCAGAAAATGGCACGAGCCGAGGCCGCGAGTGCCAGCGCAGATGCCGGCGGGGACCTGCCTACCTACCAGACCACCCCAACCCAACCCGAAGACCCGAATTTCGGGTTGGGGGGGGGAAGGGTTCCACATGTGTTTTTTCGATGTTTCCCGACCCCCCCACCCACTGGAAATCGAGGGTACATCTGAGCCTTCGGGTTGGGTTGGGGTGGTTTGGTGGGTGGTGAGGACCTGCCACTCCCCCGCCGCGCTGGCGCGCGAGGCGCGAGACCGCGCGCGCGTCTCGGCCGGGCCCCGGCGGCGCCTCGGGAGGGCGAGGGGGGCGGGCGAGACGGGGCCCTATTCACGGCGTCTCGGCCTGCCCCCCATCGGCTCGCGGGCGCGCCTGCCAGCGCCGCGTCGGCCGCGCGCGAGGGAAGCCGCGGGGCAGGCCAGAGCAGGCCCGCCGCGCTCTCAGCCGCGCGACGCCACGTTTCACCGGACACGCCACCGACGACGACGACGACGACGACGACGACGAGGAGGAAGATGAAAACGACAAGGAAGACGATGAGGGCAAAGACGAGTAGGAGGAGGAGCATGAAGAGAAGGACAATGAGGAGGAGGATAGAGCCCTCGAAATCACCTCTTGGAGTCCTCTGGGTCGCAACTCGGAGCTCACAACTCCGATGGCGCACGCTTGGCCCGAACCCCCCCTCTGCACTCCTGCGGCTGCCCTCCGGAGCTGCCACAAGCGCGAGCCAGGTGCGCCCCTGCAGTTTGGCCCCCTCTCTACTCCCACGTTGACGACTGAACACATATTCCGGGGGCCTTGCAGAAGCGCCTCGCCGCGTCGTTCATCAGCTTGCGCCTCGACCGCTGCTGCGCGAGCGCTGCTCGCCCTGTGATGCTGCGACTGAGGTCCCCGCCAAGGCTCGCCGCCCAGCGGGCCGCGGGCGCAGCGCAGCTTTTGCGCCGACTTGCTCTCGCCACCGCATGCGCGCCCTGGCCCGTAACCTCTGGAGCATCCTCCAAATCAGTGGCGGTCAGGGCCTCGATGTCGTCTCCCACGAGAGTCATGACCGCCGTTCGCCCCGAAAGCCTCGTGCACGCCACGGCGGCGACCTGCACTGTATAGTCTGCGAGCCCTCTCGGGCACGTAGTTATCAGCGCCTGGGCAACCCCATGCTCCACAAGATGGACAATAGATTCGAAGCCTTACACATTCGAGGGAGATTCTAAAACACCCCCACGCCCCCGACATCAATGTTGATCGCAACAAAATCGGTGCTTTGGGGTTCGAATAAGTCTGTCCACTCACGCCCACCCCCGTCGTCACGCCATCAATATTAATTTCGGGGGGTCTTGGGGGCATCTTGGGACACAGGGTTCGAATATAATATCCATGTGCGGTCCCGACACGATTGCTGAAACGAGACCAGAGCGACTCTAGTCGGCGGCGGACAAACCTCCCTTTCAGCAAACCACCCTTTAGTGAAAACGGCCTAAGACCGAAACCGAGGGACCTGGACCCGCAAAGATGACGGCCGCGACGCCCTCTCGCGAAGCGGAATCGGCCAGTATGCGAATCGTCGTGTCAGGGTAGGAGGTGTATTAAACTCCAATATAAGGAACGTCGAAGGCAGCTGCGCACCCATGAGCAAAAGGAACCATTTCACCATCGATGGTAGGGGCACACCCTCGGATTCCGTGAGAAGGACGCGCGGCCACGACCACGGAACTGAGCTTTAGTCTCTCCCCGGGCGATACTTACGCTAACAATCTCGGTCACAGCATCGCCCAGACGATCATGGGCAGCAAAATGCGAAAATCCCGCGTCGAGCATGCCAAATGACCTTCACCACCAGTCGTCTCGAACTCGTCGACATCAATCGCCTCGACAGCACGCGCCGCCACGTCATCAAGAAGCGTGAAGAGGAGCGGGCTGATGCTTCGAGCGGTACACCCCTGGCACGTTGAACAAGTAGATCTGCGCGAGCCCACTTGCGCAACTGTCGATACTATGTTCTTGCATCTTGGTCAACAAACCCGCACATAACCACTCCAAGACTCGTTGCCTCGAGTCATCGCCCCGTGTAATCAGACACCAGAAACGAGCACCAGCTTGTCGAAGGGCAAACCGTACACACTGGTGCCGACTCCTCTCACACCTGTGAGAGACAACCAGATCCGCGCGCTACCAATGCAGATCCCCCGCGAGCGCACCGCCAGGCGCGCCTTTCCACCTGGAACCGGGCCGACATGTCTGCGTACGCAAGCTGACATGCCCCTCTACTCTGACAGATCCAAACTGTCCACAAGCGCCCGGCTGCTCGCCCTCGAGCCGTCTTCAAGAGAGTGTCTCTGCGTCTTGCCTTCTTGCACGGCAGGATTTACTCCGAATGTCAGTCTGATTTGGGATTTGGGGGGTCTGATTTGAGCTGTCTTGGAGCGTTCCCAGGGGTCTGGGCAACATACCGCCCTTTCATGGCCGGTCTGGGGGGCGGGGTCTGAAATTGCTCGTCTGGGAGGACTGTGGCTACCCTCCTTTCTCATGACACTCGGAGTAACCATATCCATCGCCTGGGGAATCATGTGTCCAAGGATCCCAAGGGGCGTCGGATATGTTATGTTGGGGCCCGCTGGGACCCAGATATGAATGTCCGTATCCACCGCCGGCCGAGGTCCCCGAAGATCGATCCCCCACGCGGTGGCTACGTATGGAAACATCCCCGCCTCGGGCCTCTGAAGCTCTTGGCGGCCTGCGGGCGGCGACCAAAACCACTCCGAGACAGGGGGGAAGGAGGGAGGGAGGGAGGAGGGACGACTGAGGAGCGAGGATGGCAGAGCGCATCGGGAATGGGAAGGATGATGAGGTTGAGCGCGCTCAGGGGGGAGCAGGAAGACGAGGACTGCCCGCATCGAGACAACAAGGCTCCATGACGCGGGCAGGGGCCAAGTCAGGCGGTGCGGGGCCGCTCTCGGGGCAGAGGGATACTTACGATCGCCTCGTGGCAACGCTGCGAACTTGCAGGCATACGGAGGAGGGCGAAGGGGAGACAGACGAGACCACGCCTCGCAGGCGGAACACGGGCGGAGCCTGCGGGCACGCGGGCAGGCCGAGCCGGCCTCACAGCGAGGCGCCTTGGAAGCCACGGCCAACATCTTCCAGGCACCTGTAGATCACGTCGAACTTGAGGTGCTCCTTCACGAACCCGCTGAAGCCGGTGCCTCCGATCAGGATGGGGGCGGGAGCCGCGGGTATCTGCGCCGGGACCGTGAGGTAATGCCACATCAGGGGCAGAAATCGATCCAGCAGCAGGTTCCGAGCAGGCGCCCACTCCACGTTGAACTCCTTGCACGTCTCCATCAATGCCTGCTGCGACGCGATGTTGGCGAACCCTGACTTCTGGTACGGCAGCACGTGGTGCGCCCTGTGGCAGCCCAGGCCTGCGGTCAGGAAGATGTCGATGTGCGGGATCCCGGTAACGTACGTGTCGAGGGCGTGCTGCACCTGGAAGACGCCCCAGTCCAGCCCGGAGTATTCCTGCTCGTCTCGCGCCACTTCGAAGTCGTGCGAGGCCACGATCTGGAACATGTTCGTCCACACGGTGAAGAAGAACTGAAGGAACCATACAACAATGCCGCCGCAAAGGGCAGCCCAGAGCATCTCGGCGAGCATCATCCAGCGGATGACCCGCATCTCGTGAAAGAAGCTGTGCGCCTGGCCAGAGAACTCCTCCCACGACGTGGGCTGCATCAGGCTGATGTCGGAGAACCGAAGCAGGTGCCCGGTGAAGAACTCCCCAAACTTCTGCGCCGTGAAGATAGGGATGCGGAGCAAACGGGGGATGGTCGTCATGAAGTTGAAGACCGTGCGCTTGACGTCGGCAGGCGTTTCCGTGTACAGGTGATGAAGCATGACGTGGCCGTCGGCCAAGACCATGCTGGCCCCCACGTACTGGATGTCGAAAAAGCAGTCGAAGTAGTCGGTCATTCCGTCCTTTGCACGATGTATGTGGTAGTGCCCAACACCCGCCAGCGAGGTGCGAGTGATGACCTGCAAGACCACGATCAGCCATCCAGGCAACAGGCGCCAGTACACGGCTGGAAAGCACACGAACACGTGGAGCGCGAGGATGCACCACGCTGTGAAATCGAACCAATAATCGGCGGACCTGATCCGCTTCTGCATCTCGGGTGCATTGATCTTGCTCCGAAGGACCTTCATGAAAGGCTTGTCCCAGTCGTAGATCGGGACGTCCCGGCGGGCGTCAAAGGCTGGCGGCAGGATGAACGCCGGCGCGTTCATGTCTTTGACAAGCACGTCTCGCGGGTTCTCCTCCTCAACCTTCACCTCGTACTTCTGCAGAAACGGGGTCAGCTTGTCTGGATTGCGGTGATAGGCATGCACAGCTGCAGAGATGTCACGCTGAAAGGACACCGCAAAGAAGGCGTCGCCGCCAGGGTGGAGAAACTGCCACTCGGAGAAGTCGTATATCTTGCCATCTATGTAGTAGTGGCTTGCGTGCGGGCCCTTGTCCTTATCCTTGCCTTTGCCCTTGTCCTTATCCTTGCCTTTGCCCTTGCCTTTGCCCTCTGGATCCTCTGGGCCTCCTTTGCCCTTGCCCTTGCCTGCCACGCCCCCCATCTTGCGGACCCAACGAATACGCACGATCGCCCCCTAGCGCTTAAGCCAAAACGGATGCGGAGGAGAAGTGCCAGGAGGCACAAGGCTGGTTGAGCAACGACACGGCGTGGGCCAGGCAATTGGGCCGCGGCCCGCGTCCGCCAACTCGGGGTGTCCTCCGTGTCCTCCTCATCCGCCTCGTGCTCCCGATGTGTCTCCAAATGTCATTCTGACACTGTCGTGCATGATTTGCCTGCTCGATGACGACTGGCGGTCCTTCCCCCAACAGGCTCTGCAAGGGGGGGTCCCCCCGTCCCTTTGATGCAAGAGGGCCTGTGGCGAGTGGCATCCGAGGCAGGGCTCCCTCAGGGCCCACCCCACCCGGCTCCTCGAGGACGCCACCGCCCGCTGCCTGATGGCCTACTGAAGCACAGTGAGATGGCACGGTGTGCGAATAATACAATGCAGGATAGAGCAAAGCAATTCGATGCAAAGAAACACGATGCGATTCAGAGCAAGGCAAACCATGAAAACAGCACCACGTGATGCAGGACAAGGTATGGCAAGGCAATGCTACGATACGCAGTTCAGAGCCAAGAAAACATGCAGTGGCACACCATGCACTACAATGCGCTACAATGAACAGCAGAGCAAACCAATCCAAGTCAAGGCATTGCAGCGAAATGCCATGCAATACAACGCCTCATTATGTGTGACCAGTCGTTCCAGGTTCGTTCAGCTTGCTTGGTTTCAGCTCGTTCTGAGCTGCAACTGCACTGAGCTATATGATGAGATCCCCCAGCTCGTCTTTAATGTATATTGTAATGGTATGAGAGTCGTGCCCAGATCCGTACAGGCTCATCGCGGGCAGCCTGAAGCTGGCAGCCCAGCCCCTCAGAGACCGCACACATCAGGAGCTCAAATGTCGAGCCACCGTTCGTACATGTGCTGCCTTGGCGTCCACGTGCGTCCAACCCCGCAGTCAGAAACGCTGATACGCCAGCACCTATGATTTGGCTTGGCGGAGAGTGCGCATGAGGGGCAACGATAGGGAGGGACTGGCATAGGAGGGGATGCATCGACCTGGAATCGGCGATACATCGCCGATAGATCGGCGATAGGCCCCCGATAGTGAATCCGCACCTTCCCAGGCGGGTTGGGGCTATCGGGCCCCTAAAAGCGATTAATGAGCGATTGGGGGTCAATGCATCCCCCCCTATGCCTATCCCCCCCTATCTTTGCCCCTGAGCGCAGCAGACTGTCTGTGATCTGGCCGCCGGCTTCTTCGCCGGTGGGGCCTTGGGTGACACCTCGCCAGCAGGCGCACACTCTCAGGACGCGCACGGGCAACGTCCGGAAGAGATCCCAAGAAGCTGCAGACGCTCAAACCCGTAATGCGGCCAGCAGCATGGACAACTTGTGGTCTGCAGGCCTTGGAAGATTCGAGCACAACGGCGAGGAATCATATCTCTACGACGCTACGATCGGGAGCTTCGAGCGTATATCAGCTGCACGTAAGAGTGACCCTGGGCAAGAGTGGCCTTTGGTGCGCGGCTGTTGGGGGGCGCGAAGAGGCCAAACACAAGCGCGCAAGACGCTAAACTCGCACCGCACGCGGCGACCAGGGCATCCCAGTGGGCGCGCACCAAAGGTCACTCCGGCGAAGGGCCACTCTTACGCGTAGTCGAGTATAGCGTGTCGCTCCGCTCCGCAGGGCGGGAAGCTGGGAAGGGCTCGCGACGTTTGAAGGGGAACCGGGACACACAAATAAATACACACAAACAAAGACATCCCCCATAGGTTCCCATATGTTCTGGGTGTTTGTCTCCCCCCCCACTTCCCATATTTTCCCACATGTTCTGGGAATCGCCGATGAATTGTGTCTGTGTGTGTTTTTCCCCCTCCTGAACGCTGACGCTCGTGGACTGGGACGTGCTTGGCGCGCGCCGCGCCGGAGCGCGAGTTGGGCCAGAGCCGGCGGCGCGACGCACGCTGCGCCACGGCCCCTGGCCGAGTGCAGACGCATGCCCGCCGGCCCCCGCCTGCCAGGGGGGGAAATGCATGCGAGATCTCTGCAAGGACCGACCACAGCGAAGTCTCAAAACGCGCTGGCGTTTAGAACGAACAACGCGTTCAGCCCGACCGTTGCACGCTCTGGGGCGGGGGGCGACGCAGCAGTTCGATGCAATGCAAAGTGTGTGTTGAGGACGGGTGGTGAGGACGCAAGGCTCAAGTTGGGATTTGTTGGGCGGCGGGCGACCAGTGAAAACGGCAAAGGACGGGCCGCAGAGGCAATGACACAAGGGCACCCTAGATGAAGGCACGCATCCTCACTAGACGCGTTGGCTGTACGTGGCGCTGGCCGCCATCAGTCCCCACCAGTCTGCCTCGTCCCTCCTCGAAGTCCTCCCTGTAGGAGAGGGAGAGAGAGAGAGAGAGAGAGCCTGGAACCCATGCTGCTCCGCGAGCGCAACCAGTGTGTCCAGGTGCTCCACTGCTGGCCCCACGAACTCGTCGCCGTGGGTAGGGCCGGTCACAATCCAGTAGCCGAGCAGGGGGGGGAGGAGAAGGAGGAGGCGAAGGAGGACGAGGAGAAGGAGGAGGACCAAGTGGAGGACAGAGGAGTGGGGGAAAGAGGAGTGGAGGAAAGGCGTCAGGGCAGAGTGCGGATTACGACGACGACCGCACGGAAGACCCAGGGTGAGAGGAGGAGGAGGAGGAGGAGGAGGAAGATGAGGAGGAGGAGGAGGAGCGCCGAGGAGGACGAGGAGGAGAGCGAGAAGGAGGAGGAGGAGGAAGAGACAGAGGAGGAGGTAGAGGAGGGAGGAGCAGCAGAAGGAGACGCAAGCCCAGTGAGCCCCGCCGAGGGAGCGAGGGAGAGAAGGGAGAGCGCGGCAGGGGCTCTGGCAGCCGCGGGGAGGCGGTGGAGGACGAGGAGGCAGCAGAGCAGAGGGCAGGGGCGGAGGGAACGCGGAAGGAGGAGGGAGCGGGGAGGAGTACGGCGATGGAAAAGGCACGAAGAAGCCCTGCGCGCCCGAGGCCCGTCGGCGAGCGCGCGCTCACACACACACACACACACACACACAACCCACAACTCTCTCTCTCTCTCTCTCTCTCTCAAACCGTTGTCTCCGAGCAGGGGGATCTTGAGCTGGATCTTGGAGCCTGTCTCCGTCCCCGCATGCCCCGGCACGCATGTGGTCCCAGGAACTGCGCCCTACGACGATGAGAAGAGGATGCAGAGAGCGAGGGGAGGAGGAAGGATAAAGAGGACGAGGACGAAAGATGAGAGGAAGGAGAAGGCGCCGAACGGGACGCGCAGCGCGTTGATTCCCTGGTCGCGGAGCCACCCGAAGGCCACGGAGGATCCGCTGGCCCTCCGAGGAGGGAGGAGGGATCCTATTCTTCATCCCTCCGCCCCTCCTTCCTCCCCCTCTGCCCCTCCTCCTCCTCCTCCTCCTCATCCTCCTCCTCCTCCTCCTCCTCCTCCTCCTCCTCCTCTCCTCCTCCTCCTCCTGCTCCTCCTCCTCCACAATTACTCAATATGAATACTACTCCCCTCTTCCCCTGATGACGTCTTGGGAGTAGCCGCCCCCCCCCCCCGCGTACTGTTTTTTACACACAGGTTTCCCCGGAGTTGGGTTTTCGCCTGCATTTTTTTCCAAAATGCTGCTCTCGCTGAGGCGCCGGCCTCATTTTCGGGCCCCGCTCGTTCCGAATCGTGCTCCCGCTGCAGCGTGGGTCTCATTTTCGGATCGGTGTTTTGCCTCCGTCGTTCAGGATGGCGTTCTCGCCCCAGCGCGGGCCTCTTTCTCGCGCGCCCATCCGCCCGCCACCACCGCACCGCGCCCCGCCCCGCCCACCGCCACTTCCACCCAACAACGCACGCACGCACGCACTCACGCGCACCGCCACCACCACCCCACTACCCCACCCACCACCACCACTCTACACCGCGTCACACCACATCACACAAACGCGCACACAGACACACACGCACGCACGCACGCGCACGCACGCACGCACGCACGCACACACACACACACACACACACACACACACACACACACACACACACACACGCACACACACACACACACACACGCACACACACACACACACCACCACCACCACCGCCACCACCACCACCGCCATCACGCACGCACGCACCTGGCCCACCACCAAACCACCAAGACGCCACACCACGTCACACCACAGCACACGCGCACACGCACACCACACACCACACACCACCACCACCACCACCACCACCACCACCACCACCACCACCACCACCACACCACCACGACAACCACGCACACACACGCACGCACGCACGCACGCACCACCACCCACTACGCACGCGCGCGCGGAGCCACAGGTCCGCTACGACACGCGTCCGCGGATAGAGAAAATCAGCGCCATGGTAAGGGATGGGAGGGAGGGGTAGGACTTCAGATATGACGCGAGCGCACATAGCTTGCCCTCTGCCCCTCCTCCTGCTCCTCCTCCCTCTGGGCAGCACGGTCGAATATGGCTTCCGATGTGTGCGAGGAAGAATACTATTGAGGTCGGGCATGTCCTCCTACAGGCGGTTTGGAAGAGCAAATCCGCCGGCCCCCTTGTGGAGCCACCAGGCTGTAGGCCGGAGGTTCGCAGTTTCCTGTACCAGTTGCAGCTTCCAGTTCCCACTGTTACAGTTCTGCTTCTTGCTGCTTACTGTTCCTTGTTGATGGACCGTGCGAGGGGGGGAGGCCCAAACGGGCAGGTTTAGCACGCCCTGAGCGTGTGCTCTGAATTGCTGGGGTGGGTAAAAATTGAAACCTCTCACGCATATCGGCGGGGGCAGGGTCCAAAAACACATGGGATTTGCCACATTTCTGAATTTCAATGGCACCCCTCACGCAGATCGGCGGGATCGGGGTCCAAAAACAAATTGGATTTGCCACATTTGTAAAATTTCCTGACACCCCTCACGCAGATCGGCAAGGTCAGGGTCCAAAAACACATGGGATTTGCCACATGTCTGACATTCGGTTGCACCCCTCACGCAGATCGGCGTGGTCAGGATGCAAAAACACAAAGGATGTGCCACATTTTTGAAATTCAATAACACCCCTCACGCAGATCGGCGGGGTCAGGATGCAAAAACACATGGGATTTGCAACATTTCTGCAATTCGGTGGCACCCCTCACGCAGATCGGCGGGGTCAGGGTCCAAAAACACATGGGATTTGCCACATTTCTGAAATTCAATAACACCCCTCACGCAGATCGGCGGGGTCAGGGTCCGAAAACCCACGGGATTCTCAACATTTCTGAAATTCGGTGGCACCCCTCACGCGGATCGACAGGGTCAGGGTCCAAAAACACATGGGATTTGCTACAGTTCTGAACTTCGGCGGCACCCCTCACGCAGATCCGCAATTAGGGTTTAATGAATTTCTGAAATTCGGTGGCACCCCTCACGCAGATCCGTAGGGTCAGGGTCGAAAAACAAACACGTCCCGACACTGCTTCACGGCGGCGCCCAGACCTCCCATTATCCGAGACAAGGGGCCGGCGGCAGGGGGCGAAGCCCTTACGGATAAAAATTACCAATACATGCTCCAAAATAGTCTCAACATCATATAAAAATCGTCCCCGTATGATTGTTGACTATTGTTGAAATACTCCTCCTGTGGAGGGACACGCCCGACTGAAGAGCAATGTGCACAGGCACCGGCACTGACCAGGCCCAGATGCTGCGCCCAGAATCGGTGCCTGTACGCCCTCGTGGCTTGGCCGGGGAGGCGCGCAGACACCGATCCCTGGGAACAGGCTGGCCCCAGCAAGGCTCTGTGCACTGTGCACGTGCAGAGCTCTCGTTGCCCGAGATGGTCGAGGGGAGCAACAGTGGAGGCCAGTCCACAAGAAACCTCCCAGAAAAAACCCAACCCTGAGACCCCAGGACGTCCACTGATTCTTGGTGTGGGAGCGTCTCGCTTTCCATGGCAGAACCACCGAAACCAAAGGAACCCAGGGCACCCTGGAGGCAAGCAGGGTGCTTCGTGGCATGGGCCTCCACTGTATGGAAAGAGGAGGGACCTGAAGGCCAGACCCCCCAGACATGCGACGTCCTGATTTTTTCAGGACGGCGTCCCCGGAAGTCCCGACCCTTTCCCCGGGGCCAGTTTTTCATCCTGCGTCGTTCTTTGACGGCCCGAGGGCCCGGCGAGGGCCCCCAGGAGCCGAAAATAGCGAAAAACTGCCGTCCTGATTTTTTTAAGACGCGATCATGTCTGGGCCTGGTCCTCGCAGCCCTCGCGCAGCTATGAGACGCCGTCGGTGCGGCACCGCTGCAGCCTAGGGGGCACAAAGCAGGACCCCCCAAAACACCGGCACGAGCAGGCCACAGCTGCCTTAGCCGACGGCCCGAGGAGCTGGAGCGGGCCTCGAAGGACGGAGGAAGGGGAGGGATGGAGAAGGCGGAGAGAGGGCGAGGATGAGGACGAGGAACCCAGACCCCCTCGAGTCATGAAAAAATCACGATGGGAGGTTTTTATATGTCTTCGGCCTCCGGGGGCTCTTACCGGCCCTCGGGACTGTCAAAAAACGACTCGGGGTGAAAAACCGGTCCCGGTGAATAGGTCCGGACCTCTGGGGGTCGCGTCATGAAAAAATCATGACGTCGGGGGTCTGGGAAGAGTCCAGGACGAGGACGAGGATGAGGGAGGGATGAGGGCGAGGGTGCGGGAGGGAGGAGGCGGAACATCAGGGCCCGAGAGGCGAGGACGAGGACGAGGGGGAGGTCGAGCGCTTGTTGCTCCGCGGCCAGCGGCGGAAGGCCCTCAGATATCCACTCTCCTCGGTACCTCTCGATCACATCCTTGCGCCGGTCGCCCAGGTGGACGCAGAGGCCGTGCTCGTCTTCGATCTCGCCATCCATCTCGTCGCCGTCGCCACCCTCTTCCCCGCCATCCTCGCCGCCCTCTTCGCACTCCTGGCCCGAGGCCTCCTCCTCCTCCTCCTGCTCCTTGGCGAGAGGAACAAAAATTAGCCTGACGAAGGACCCAACCATCTGCAGCTGCGAGTGCCGCGAGGGAGATGAGACGAAGGAGGGGGGCGCGCACACCCCGCGTGGCGCACGCGGTATCGCCTTCTGCCACGAGCTGTGTGAAAGGTGTGGGGACGCCACGAACCGTGTGAGGGGTGCGCCGAAACGTGGCAGCAGTGCCATGCGGACGCTCCCGCTGGGGCCTTCGGTGGAGCTCTGTATGGGGGCCACGAACCGCGTGAAGGGTGTGCCAAACTGGAGAGGCGGTGCCATGCGGACGCTCCCGCTGGGGCCTTCGGTGGAGCTCTGTATGGGGGCCACGAACCGTGTGAAGGGTGTGCCAAACTGGAGAGGCGGTGTCATGCGGACGCTCCCGCTGGGGCCTTCGGTGGAGCTCCCTATGGGGCCACGAACCGTGTGAGGGGCGTGCCGAACTGATGATGATGGTGATGATAATGATGACGATGATGATGGTGACGGTGATGCTGATGATGGGGAGAGGGAGGGGGGGCAGCGGGAGGAAGGAGTGTGTTCAAAACGAAAACCCAACACCACGGGATGGTTGGGAAAAGAAAAGGCAGTGGAAGGGTTAGGTCGGGCCTGTCCCCCTACAGGGGGATTTTGGACGAAAAATGAAAACTAGCCAAAACATGCTCAAAATGAGCCCAGCAATGCTCAAAAGATGGTCTCCAGACTATTGTTTGACTATTTTTGAATACTCCTCCTGTAGATGGGACAGGCCCGACTCAACAGAAGGGGAGTTCGGCGACGGCGGGAGGCCGTGGGGAGGCGGACCCAGACCCCCGACGTCATGATTTTTTCATGACGCGACCCCCAGAGGTCCGGACCTATTCACCGGGACCGGTTTTTCACCCCGAGTCGTTTTTTGACGGTCCCGAAGGCCGGTAAGAGCCCCTGGAGGCCGAAAACATAGAAAAACCTCCCGTCGTGATTTTTTCATGACTCGAGGGGGTCTGGGGATGACACACGGGCGATGCCTGCCCCGGTCGCCGAGGAGGCGCCCGGGGCGCCCCGGCCTTCCCCGCGCGGGTGCCTCGGGAACTGCCGGCCAGGCTGGCGCTGCCGCGACGGGCCCGCCGCTGTCCGGGCGGGCGCGCAGAAACCAGACCCCATCGGGTCATGAAAAAAGTCCTGGCGGGAGGTTTCTCGCCATTTTCGGGAGCGGCCAAGAGGGGGGCGTCCAAGAGGGGGGGGTGCAACTCATGACCGGCGGCATGTGCGCGGCCCAGCGGGGGGGGCCAGGGACGTAATGAAATGAGAAGAGGCGCCATGAAATCCGGGAGGATATCATGGCCCCCGCCATGATATCCCCCCCCCCCCTGGTCATCACCCCCCTCTTTGCCGCCCCCGGCATTTTCGGCCCCTGGGGGCCCTGACCGGGCCTCGGGACTGTGAAAAGACGACTCGGGACGAAGAACCGGTCCTGGGGAATAGGTTCAGGCCTCGGGGGGTCGGCGTGATGAAGAGATCATGGCGTCGGGAGTCTGGGGAGCCGTCTGCGGGCCCCGCGGCATACGGGCGGGGTCCCTCGATCGGCCGCCAGGGAGTGCGGGGGGCGGGAGGAGTAGCTGCCCGATGCCCGCGGCAAGCTCCAACGTCCTTCCTTGCCGCGGGATGGGCAGAGGGGGTTGTCCAGTCTGGCTCTGCACCAGTTCCGGCCGAGGACCTCTGGCGCAAAGGCAAGGAAGCAGGAGACATGGGAGCAGCGGGGTCCTGCTGGGCGTCCTCTTCCTCGGGACCATCCTCCTTGGGGCCGTCCGGGTTCTCTTCCTCGCCGTCTTCGTCCATCCCATGGCATTCAGCATCCCACAAGCGATAACTGGGTCCTGGTTCACAGTTGCTATCAGAGCACGCAAAGCCGGCGGAATGAATCAAGAGGAGCACTGGCATCAAAAAGGCAAACAAAGCACAGCCAAACAAGACGCTGCGAAGATACTGGAATCACGGAGTGACACGAGGGCAGACATACTCAGCAACTCCGAATATATTGCACCGACAACGAAGCTGACCCGAATTGTTCACGCGTCACGTGTACCTCAAAATCATCAGCAGCACAAGGACAGACATGTGCATTCGCGCATGTGCAGATCTCATGCCAACAGCTGGGCCGACTTGGCAACCAAATAATTCTGAGACCGTACACACACACACATACACACGAATAGAGAAATAACCCAGAACCGGCAACAAAAAACATACACAATGAATGTTTAACATAAAGATAAACATGTTTGCCAGCGTAGAACCCAAACATACAATGATTGCACTCAGAACGTGCACATACATAGTATATAGATGTGTGCGGGAAGGTATGTAGATCGGTCGGTATGTATGCATGCCTCGTTAGTTACACACATACGTACATATATACGTACGTCTGTAATTCTGTAAACACATATACAGATATGACTGACAAATATATATATATATATATATATATATATATGAGTGTGAGTGTGTGAGTGTGTGTGTGTGTGTGTGTTTGTGCGTCCGCCGGCCCCCTTGTGGGGACACCAGGTTCCGCGGATTAGGCCTGCTGTTCCTTGCACCAGTTCCAGTTCCCAGACTCCAATGTGATAGTCCTGCTTTCTGCTCCCTACTGCACTGTGAATTGTTGAAATCCGCACGAGTGGGGGGAGCCGAAAAGGGCCCTGGTTACCACCAGCTGGGGGGGTTCTCAGAATTTCTGGGGGTGTCCTGGAACACATGAAAATACATGAGATTCGAACCCCCGGAGACAGAATCCCGTCTAAAGTACGCCACGCTCGCGCCTCCGAAACCATCATTCATCCTCAGTTAACAATATTCACGTCCTCGAGGCCATACACCCTCGCGCTCCCGAGACCATCATTCTTTGTACATTACGCAATAGTCGCGTCTCTGAAGCAACACTCTCTCGTACTGTACGCAATGCTTGCGTCCCCGAAGCCACGACCCTTTGTAACTTATGCATTCGTTGCGCCCCTGGATTCATAAACCTTCAGAAGCACGTTGTATTCGCGCTTTCGAACCAAACATCCTTTACAGAAGGCCCCCGAAGAAGTACAAGAGGCCTCCGAGACAGCCCAGGAGTGCTCCAAGGAGCCTAAGATGGTCCCGAGACGGCCCAAGAGGCTCCCCAGAGGCCCCCAAGAGCGCTCCAAGAGCACCTCCAAGAGGGGCCCAAGAGGCCAACATCTGCGATGCTCCTTAGGCTTTTGACGGATTTTGGCACGCTCGCCTTTGCGGCTTTCCCGACGCTCCCAGACGGCCCAAGAGGCCCCCCACGACCGCCCCAAGACGGCCCAAGAGGCTCTCAAGAGCGCTCCAAGACGGTTCAAGAGGGCCCCAAGACTTTTGTGTGGCAAGGCTCTAGCGGATGCCACGCCCCAGGCTGGGGCCAGCACACCCGACGCCGCAACGGCGGCGTCAGCCGTTGAATTACTCCTTCAGCAAGTCGGACTCCCAGTCGATTCGCTCGCTGTACTCGGAGTTCCCTTCTCCTTCTTAGCACTCTGCCTGCACGCTGCAGGCTTCTCCTTGGGCCCCCAAGACGGCCCAAGAGGGCCCCAAGACGGCCCAAAGAGTGATCCGAGACGAGGGACCCGAACCGAAAAGGCCCCCGTTCGGAGTTCATACGCTGATCCACGCCGGCGCACAGGGCTCGCAACATAGCTCCTTGCATACCCCATTATCCGAGAGAAGGAGCTGGCGGCAGGGGGCGAAGCCCTTACGGATATTTACATACATATAACATATAGACGTATGAATGTCTGTACGCATGCTTGTGTGTATGAATGCCTGTATGCAAGTATGCATGCATGCATGCATGTATGTATGGATGTATGGATGTATGCATGTACGCATGTGGGCATGTTTGTAAGTATGTACGTGCGTCCGTATATGCGTGTGCGTAGATTTATGTATATGTATGCACATGTGTGCGGATGCATGTGTGTATGTATGTATGAATGGATGTATGCATGTGCATCTGTATGTACGGATTATATGTGTATGTGGTTCCGTCTGTATGTTTGTATGTATGTGTGTATGTGTACACGCATGTATGTACGCATGTATGTGTGTATGGCTGTACGTACGTATGTATGTATGTATGTATGTATGTATGCATGCATGCATGCATGCATGTTTGTATGTATGTATGTATGTATGTGTGTATGTATGTATGTATACCGATGTTGGTGTATGTATATATGTGGGGGAAACTATACGTTGCAACTGATTGCGATTCGATCGATGGATTGGATCGATTGCAACTGATCGCGAGTCAATATATGTGTGTTCAATCGATTGGACTGCATCCGATCGATTGGATTGTAATCGATTGGAGTACAGTCGATTGTATTGCAATCAATCGATTGTCTTGCAATCGATTGAATTGCAATCGATTGGATTGCAACGAGGGGGGGGGAAGGGGCAACGGGACGGCAGCGACGGGGCGGGGCGGCGACTGCGACAACATAGTCGCCAGACTAGCGGTCAGGCCCTGACGACGGGCGGCGACAAGGACGGCGACAACCTATCTGCCAGGCCTGCGGTCAGGCCCATGTCCGTAGAACAGAAGAACCCCCAAGTGCAATCACTGCGTGTGGAACAAAAAAGGCAGAAACAATACAACGTAGATAACAACATCAGCAACAACAACCACAACCAATTTAAGACTGTTCGCTCCGATCTGCACACGTGCCAATCAATACGTATATCCTAAACCCTCGGTGCCCGCCCTCGTCGTCTTCGATCGTACCCCTTGGGGGATATCTTCCTTACCTGCCACGTGCATTTAGTGCAGCCCCTAAAACAAGGGAAGAGAAGACGGGTGGAAGGGGGAGGGAGAAGAATGGAGCACGAGAGAAAGTAGCAGGAGGGGGGCAAGATGCAGAAAACAAGTGGTAGAACCAGACGGGCAAATCGGGTGGGCAGACCCATAGCGGGCAAGTCGGGAAGGCGGGCCCAGGCGAACAGGTTGAGCAGGCGGGTTGCTGAAGCGTGGGTCCTTCATGAATCGCGAGGAAGTCTCGAGCGATAGCGCGATTCCCAAGTAAATCGCGAGAAAAGCCAAAGCGAGAGCGTGATTCCTGAGCGCCGAGGGCGCATCTTCTGAATAAACTGCGAGGAAGTCCCACGCGAGAGCGCGATTCGTACAAAAGTTGTGAGGAAGTCCCGCGCGAGAGCGCGATTTGGGAATGAGTTGTGAAGAAGAATCGGGTGGGAACCGCTGTTGTTGTAAACCGGGGGCCAACGACACAGTTTGAGGCCCGTGACTTTCCCTGATAGAAGGGTGCGAGCCCCGGGGGAAGCACTTCAATTGAAAAAATACAATGGTCACGGGAGGGGGGATCAACAATAATTATTCATCAGTAGTGAGAGTTCAATCATTTTTAAACTGTTCGCTCTTATCTGCTCGAGTGTCATACAACATGTATTTCCCAAACATTCGATACCCGCCCTCTTCGTCTTCGATCGTACCCCTTTTGGGAGGTATATTCTTCTTCCCTGCAGGCCGGGTCCCAGCAAGCGGCGGGTTGGCCGCGGACCGTCGGCCTGGCCAGCGGCAGCGCTGGTCGGAGGCAACCCGACCCCAATAGGGACGGACAGGGGACCGACCACAACGACGACGACGACGACGACGACGACGACGACGACGACGACGGCGAAAACGACAACAACGACGACGAGCGAAAGCGAGAGCGAGAGCGAGAGCGAGAGCGACAGCGGGGCCACGAAGGAGAGCAAGAGGGCCACGAAGAGCGACAGCGGGGCCACCAAGGGCATGCGTATGGGGCCACGAAGGGCGCGAACGACCGGGGGCCACGAAGGGCAGAAAATGCGGGGCCGCAGAGGGCAACGACGGGGCCACTGAGGGTAGCAACGGGGCCACGTAGGACAGCGAGGGGGCCACAAAGGCCGACAGCGGGGCCACCAAGGGCATGCGTATGGGGCCACGAAGGGCGCGAACGACCAGGGGCTACGAAGGGCATACGTATATTGGGCCGCAGAGGGCAACGCCGGAGCCACTGAGGGCAGCAACGGAGCCACGCAGGACAGCGAGGGGGCCACAAAGGGCGACAGCGGGGCCACGAAGGGCATGCATATGGGGCCACGACGGGCACGAACGAGCGGAGGCCACGAAGGGCATACATATATGGGGTCACGAAGGGCAGCGAGGGGGCAACGAAGGACTGCAACGGAGCCACAAAGGGCAGCGAGGGGGCCACGAAGGGGTGCAATGGGGCCATGAAGGGCAGCGAGGGGGCCCCGAAGGGCTGCAACGTGGCCACAAAGGGCAGCAAGGGGGCCACGAACAGCAGCGAGGAACGAAGGACCGCAAGGGGGCCACGAAGGGCTGCAACGGAGCCACGAAGGACCGCATGAGGGCCACGAAGAGCTGCAACGGGGCTACGAAGGGCAGCGAGATCCCGATTCCTAAATGAGCTGTGAGGGAGTCCTCCTAAGCGTGAGCGCGACTCCTGGGTGCCTGAGTGTCGGGAGCGCGGCGCTGGAGTAAATTGCGGGGGAGTTCCAACGCAATAGCGCGATTCTTGAGTAACTCGCAAACAAGTCTCCAGCGAGAGCGCGACTCCAGAACGCTGATAGAGCGATTCCTGAATTAAATTTCAAGGAAGTCTCAAGCGAGAGCGCGATTCTTCAGTAAAATGCGAGGAAGTCTCCGGCGGGAGCGGGGGTCCTGGCTAAATTGTGGGGAAGTCTCAAGCGGGAGCCGTTGTGGTTGTAATCCAAGGGCCCGCCACCCAGTTTGAGCCGAGTGACTTTCCCTGATAAGAAAAACAGGGTGCGAGCCCCGGGTGGAACATTTCAACTGAAAAAACACGCAGTGGTCACCAGAGAAGGAATCAACAATAATCATTCTTCACTAGTGAAGATTCAACAAAATATGAGGGACAACATCACCGCGAGACATCCAACAAACAAAAAAACATAATTTCCAAAAACAAACCCAGAAGTCCGAAGCCGGGAATTCTGAAATCTCAAAGCCCTAAACCCCGAGCCAGAATGCACTAAGCCCTCAGCCCTACGTTCTCAGCCCGAGGACTAAAGCTCTAAGCCCAAGACCGTGAACCCGAACACCCTTACCCTCAGCACCAACCCGAACACCCTAACCATCACAACCTAACCCGAACAAGCTAACACCAACCCACAACACCTTGACTCTGAAGCCCTAACTCTGGGCACAAAAGGTAACCCTAACACCCCGAATCCGAACACCCGAATCCAAACATCGTGACCCTAAGCACGAATCCGAACTCTAATCGGAATGCCCTAACAATAACACCATAAGGACTAATCCCAACCCTAACACACCAACCCTAACACCCTGACCCTGACCTTCGCACCCTAAGCCTAACACCTTATCCCTAACACCCCAACCCTAACCCGAACTACAAAAACCTCGCACATAAGTCCTGAGCACGAACACCCTAACCTGAAAGTGACACTACAGTCTCATCACCCTCACCCGAAGCACAAACCCGAATCCCAACACACTAACCCTAACACCCTAACATTAATGCCCTGACCCTAGCCCACATTACCTGTAACCTGACGTCCTGACCCTAAGCACCAACCGTGGCCATCACGCCTCTACTCCTCTCAACCTACCCCCCCAACCATATCCCCAACACGTCAACCTCATAACACCCAGCAGGGGGAGGATGAGGCCTGAAAGACCGCCCCTTTGGAGGCTTAGAAATGGGCACCAACACCAACACAGAGGGTGGCCTCCACGTGGGGAAGATGATCCTGGACTTCGGTGTTGGTGGCAATATTTCGCTCACCTTGGAAGCCCAAATATTACCACCATCACCGAGATCGGGATCTTCTCCCCTCGGTGGAGGCACACCGCCGATCTTGGTGTTGGTGTCAACCTCTAGGCCTGCGGCCCCTCCACTTCGCCGGCAGGAAGGTTCAGCGCGGCGCGCCCATGCCACGGGCCGCAGCGCCGAGCCGCAGCGGCCAGGGCTCGGGGAGCCGGCGCACAGTCCGCGCAGGCGCGCGCACCCGCGACCGCTGCTGCGAGGGGCGCGAAGCGAAAACGAAAGGAAGCCTACAGGGCAGTTTTTAATACTGAAGGGGCCCTGGGACACACAAGTAAATACACACAAATAAAAGATTCCCCATATTTTCCTATATTTTCTGGGTTTTTGTCTCCCCCACTACTTCCCATAGTTTCCCATACTTTCTGCGGGATCGACGATTAATTGTGTCTGTGTGTTTTTTCCCCTCCTGAAATACATGGGACGCGTAAAAACATGAGATGTTTAATACATGACTAATGTATGAATAAATCTATACAGGAACTCCTCGTTGCTTTTGATACCGAAACCCTGCATTTTTAATACATGATCCGCACGCGGAGCATGCATTGAAATCGGCACTGCATGGTCCTATAATTGTCTTACCTTTCGCCCGCCTCCGGCTGGTCCTGGACCGGCCGGGCCGGGCCCACGCGGGCCCCCCCTACCGCGAGATCCCTGTTGCGAAGCCCCCGAGGAGGCGGGACTCGGTGCACGTCGGCGGATCGCAAGATCGCCTCGCCTTGCGCACCACCCTGCACTGCAAGCACGGTTCGGTGCACACTTGCCGAGCTTCGCGCCTGCCCAACCTGTACGATCACTGGCACAGATAGGATGGCCATCGGATGACCTCCACAGCGGCCCAACACTCACCATCCCCTGCAAAAACACAATTCGGTGCACATCTGCTGATCTTCAAAACCATCTAGACCTCACGGTCCCTTGAACAACACAGCACTTGGTGGACATCGGTTGGCCTTCATAGCGGCCTAATCAACACTTTCCATCCAATACAAACTACCCAGAAACATGCCCAACCATTTCTACAGATATGACGGCTATAAGCAGGACCAAACATTCCCCAAAAAATGCATGCACGGAGGAGGAGGAGGAGGAGGAAAACGCCGAAGAGGAATAACACCAAAAGGATGAGGATGATTCGTATGAGGGAGCGAGGAGGAGTGAGATGAGGAGGTATAAGAGGAGGAGGAGGAGGAGGAGGAGGAGGAGGAGGAGGAGGAGGAGGAGGAGGTTGAGGAGGAGAAGCAGGAAGATGAGGAGAATGAGGAGGGGGAGGAGGACCAGGAGAATCAGGATGTGAGGATGACGAGGAGGAGGACCGGGAGGGAGAGAGAATGGGGATGATAACGAGGAGGTGTAGTGGAAGGGGAAGGATGACGACGATGCGGAGGAGGAAGACCTCGACGACGACGACGCCGAAGGCGCACGCGGATCAGGAGCAGGAGGGCGCACGAACACTCTTAGGAGCCACCCTGGCTCGAAAAACGCTGCTTGGGATACTGGACACTGGCGATGATGATGGTTTTCTGGGCTGCTGCCTTTCCGGGAGACGAGTCTCATCATTCGTTCGCGCACGCACGGGGACGTGCACGCTGACCTATGTCACATACGCCATGTAGCATGCAGAAGCACAAACATGCGCGCACACACGCACACACACACACACACACGCACACACACACACACACACAGCTCCGCCAGAGTAACACGTCAGCACGGAGTGGACTCTCCTCGGGGCCGGTCCGAGCCCACAGTGCGGGGAGTCGGTGGTGCAGACCCTCTGCAAGGGGCCCCAGGCGCACGGACCTCGGAGTCCCTGGGAACCCCTGGGGGGCGGAAAGATACGGATACGTGTTGTCCCCGGACCTCTCTTAGGGGTGCGTTCTGACCAGAATTCCGAGGCGACTCCAGCGGTGACAACGAGGATTCCCCAGGAGGACCAGGAAAGGCCGGAAACGACGGGGGACAACACGTCTCCGTATCTTTTTCTCCCCCGGGAACCCCTGGCAGCTTCCCGAGGCGGTCGCGTGACTCCCACGCGGCCAGGGGGGCCGTGCTGCGGAGCCCAGGCTTCTGCCACGGACCCCAGGGGGGGGGGGGGGGCCGTCCTGGGGGCGGCCCGGGGCGCCACTCGAAGAGGAGGAGGAGGAGGAGGAGGAGGAGGAGGAGGAGGAGGAGGAGGAGGAGGAGGGTCTCAGGAGGCCCTGGGTCTGGCCCGAGAGAACCCTAGATCAGGGAACGGCGTGCTGCTTCCATCGGCCTTAGCACCGCACAGCCTGGCCTCTTAGGGCCCCGGGCTGCCCCGGACGGCCGCCACGATCGCCCCCCAAAGAACGGCGTCGACCGAGGCTCCGAGGAGGGCCCCAAGGGTGCCTCCAGGACGGCCTCGGAGTGGGGGGCAGAAAAGCGCGCCACCGCCAGACTGGAGGCTGCCCCTCCAAGATGGACCCAAGACCCCCAGAGGACTCCAAGGGACCCCCAAGAGACCCTCAAGAGCACCAAGGAGGCCCCGAAGAGCCTCCCAGGAGGCGCCCAAGAGGTCACCGAGAGAGGCTCCAAGAGACCTCCGAAAGGCCTCTGGTCCAAGACCCAAGCACGAATGCAGGATGTCGACGGCCATGAGATCCGAACACGAAACGATACGACACCAGATTATCAGCTAACCTTGCCTGCCCTGTGATGAGTGGGCTCCTCGTCCTCACGCCGCGCGCCCACAGCAATGAGGTGCCTCTGGACAGCTGTAAGGGAAACAACACGCTCAAAAAAACCTCAAGAGAAGCCCGGGAGAGGGAGAGGGAGAGAGAGGGAGAGAGACAAAACAGGAAAAGAACTAGAGAACTGAGGGAACAGAGGGAAGAGAGCCAGGCAAGCTGGCCCGCCCCACCTCCTGCTGCAGCTTCCACAGCATCGCTCATCCTCCCCGCCCCCCCGCCTCCCCCCTCCGCAGCAGCGCCGCCGCACTGCGCTCGCGGCTGGCTGCGGGGAGGTCCTGGCTCCAGCAGCAGCCAGCCGCCGAGGTTCACGCCGCGCCACGACGGCCACCTTCCCCCCAGGAAGCACACACCACGGCCCCGCGCAGCCCAGCACAGCCGCGCTGGGCCGAGAGGCACCGCACCCAGGACGGCCCAGGATGGCCCGGAGATGGCCCCGGACGGCCGACGAGGCCCCCCCAGGAGGGCTCCAAGACGGCCCAAGAGGCCTCCAGGAGGCTCTCCAAGAAGACCCGAAGAGGCGAGCAGCTGCCATTGCCCCTGGGGTGTTGAAAGATGTTGGCATTTGCGTTTGCTCCTTTCGGCTTCCCGACGGCCCAAGAGGCGATCAAGATGGCCCCCTGACGGACCAGAAGGCCCCCGATACGGCCCCAAGAGGGCCCCAGAACGGCCCAGCAGACTTCCAAGACGCCCAAGATGGCCTCCAAGATGGCCCTGAAGCGACCAAAGATGCCCTCAAGTCGCCCCAGGGAGGGCCCCCAAGACGGCTTCCGACGGCGTCAAGTGGGCCAGGAACGCCCAGGACGAGCGGAGGCCCCGAAAGGCCCAAGGAGGCCTCCAAAAGGCCCGAGGAGGCCAGAAGGCGAAGCCCTCCAGAGTGCCCGAAAGGCTCCTCCTCCTCCTCCTCCTCCTCCTCCTCCTCCTCCTCCTCCTCCTCCTCCTCCTCCTCCTCCTCCTCCTCCTCCTCCTCCTCCTCCTCCTCCTCCTCCTCCTTATCCTCCTTATCCTCCTTATCCTCCTTTTCCTCCTCCTCCTCCTCCTCCTCCTCCTCCTCCTCCTCCTCCTTCTCCGTTGTCCTCCCCCTCGTCATCTTCCTTTTCCTCCCCCAGGTTCGGGGTCGAAGAACACCCGCGCAGGCTCAGCCGCACATATATCGGCAACCTCGGCAAAATCACCATGCACAGCTAAAGCTCCAAAATATTCAGACACTTGGCGCGCCCGCGAAATGGCGCCGGGCTGCAGCCGCGCCCCGCCGCCCACCGACGCACGCCCAAGAATGTCGCCAAACACTGCGCAGATCTACTGGATGAATATCCCAGGCGCCTTGGACATGGTCCGGCACCATCTCAGTCGCTCCACGCAAAGCTCCAACTCAGCAGAACCGAGCTTCAACCCCCAGCGAACTTCACTAGTAGAAGGCGCAAAAACGTGGCCATGAGAGAGATGAGTACGTCGCGCCATAAGGGCCCCTCGCCCAAAATTACTCCACGCCTTGTCGATCAGAGCGAGGTCAGAACAAGAAACAACGTGAGCTACAGCACCAGACGCCGTCGTCGCAATAACCAAAGGGCGAAAAAAACAAGCACAGTAAACTCTCTGCGGGCACGGGCCCAGAAACGGCCAAACCGAGAACAATGCCCGTGGGCTTTCCCAAGTTCTTAGCGCGGCGAGCGATAACACTGCCCCAGAGATTACGCCAACCGCCGAGATGACGTGCAACTGGTACGACACGACCCGGAATACCACAATCAGGAGCATAAGCACGACGATAAGAAGCACGAGAGCCAGGGCCAAAGAAGGATATAACGGCTTCGAGTTGACCCCGACGCTGCACTAATGCGGGATGACGATTAATAAAAAAATGGAAGGGAACGATTAAAAACATAGTTTTCTGTTATTTCTGTACATTTTCTGACTGGAGGAGAACGATTAAAAAATAGTTTTCCAGCCCGCGGCCGGTTTTTTCTAATCATCATCCTGGGCGCCGCCGCGTGAACACGACCCCCGGTCATTTATTAATCGTCATCCTCCATTATGGAAGGCATGCCAGGACGGGCACCAACCAGAGCTTCGTCCAACCGCTGGGAGGCAACTAAACTGGATCGCAAACAAGACGGGAAACTATCAGCAATAAGAATCGTCTTCGCATCGTCCGCGAAAGTGCAAGTTCCAACATCAGTATTGCGATGAACTCCGGAAATGGACACAGATGCGTGGATGCGCATGTCACCAAGGCTCGCTGAATACAGATACATCTCGCCATGGAAGACGCCCAGGAACCAGTGCGGACTGGCACGTGGGCCCACGCGGGCCAGAGATCCCACTGCCAACCAAATGCTTCCCCCATCAGCAGTGTCAACACGAACGAATGAATGTCGAAGTTCGTCGAGAAACACCTCCAGCTCAGAAGGCCTCTCAACGAAGGCCTGCCGAGCGCATTTCGCAAGCTCGAAGAAGTGCGGGTAGCCGAAAGCGTTTTTCACGTCGAAGAAAAGCTCAGTGACACCACGACCGAGTGCGTGCAACCTGTGAGCGACACACGTGGAGATGCAAATCGCTTCTTCCCAGCGTCGGAAACCCCCTTACCGGAAGCATCAGGTCGACCAAACGCGCGCGACCCACGATGCCAAAGAGTAGCTATGTACGCACCGGATAACGCACGAAACAAATGAAGATCACGAGGTGCATCCCGTCCTACTGTGGCATCTTTTTGGGGCCTCCACAAGCCATGACGACTGCCAACGCAGCGGCACCTGCTCCCTGCAGCGCACAATACCAAAAAGCAATAAGAGACCATCTCAATCCAGGGCGTCTCAGGCGGCGACGCGATAGAACCCAATCCAGCACCTCTCCGCGTCAGACAAGAAGACGGGTCGAGAAGCATGCGAAGCAGCTCGCTGGGGATGCCCCAGGGAGGAAAAGAACGTCGATAATCGACACGAGCCGCCCATTTGTTTTTAACTGCAGCCTCATCGCGACGAGCGAGACCCGTCCCCCCAGACCAGTTCCAAGGACGCTGCTCAACACGAGCAGAAAACAATGAGTCATTGTCCACCTCAGAAGCACCCAGACCACCGTCCTGCGCAGGCAACTTCAAGCGCGTAGCCTTATCCTCCAAACTAGCTCTGAATCTGGCAACCTGACGGGCAACGGCGTTTCTGGGGACCCTCTCCCCGCCCAGCCATGCGGTGCGCCAGTGCCCAAGCTTCTGAGAAACGTCGCTTCTCCCAAGCCTCTGGGCAATCCCTCTCAAGTGCAAGACGGCGGGTGCGGGCACCACGCTTCAAGGTCCGGCGCACGCTGCACACGATAGCACCAAGAGCAGCTGTACGGAACTTGCCAACGAGAGGACGAGTGACCACAGCAAGGCAGAAATAAAGTATGTGAACAGCGGGTCCAAGCCAAGGAAGTAGAAGTACAGCGTCACTCGCAGGAAAAAACAGAAATGCAGAGCAAACCGTAGCAATGCGACGACGGAGAATGGCAACCTTCTCCTTCTCCAGCATATCAGGGCGTTTCCACTGAGAGGCCGTGCAATGCTCAGCAGCGCAATCGAGCACGATATCACAGAAACGAGAATCGACAGCATCAGGACCACAACCACGAGCGGCAGCAACAAACTCAGGCCAAGCGGTTTCAAAACGAGACTCCACTGCAAGAACGTATTCCCGCTTATGCGATCCAAAACGATATCCTTGCACCGCTGCACCAATGCCTCCTTGCTCCAGAAGCGCTTAGCCGAGTGGAGGCTGCAGGCGCCGCGGAACTCCAGAAAAACAAAAACGGAGATCAACTTCACAACGAACAGGTCTGTGGTCGCAGGCAACCGTGTCTGGAATAAGCCGCAATAGATCCCCAGCCGACTGCCAAATATCAACACTCTGCACGCGGGGAACACGTCGGAACTGACAGCTATGTAATCCACTATGGACCGTGAACCGTCGGGGCCGAAGTGAGTGGAGCCGCAGGGGAAAAACGTGTTGACCAAACGCATATCGTCCCCTAGAACAGCCAAAAACAACGACCCGTTTTAATTCTTCTCAGCAGGAAAATGGCCTCCGTCAGCAGGGTGCGACGTGGGAGCCCAGACACGCATTCAAGTACGGCCCAAGTGAGCATCCGCATCCAGAAGCCAGACCTCCGTCGTGCGACTGCAAACAGAAAGCTGTCGAGCAAGCCGACGGCATACTTGATCGGACACTCTCCTGCCATAATCAGAAACAGGATGATCAGGAGCAGCAGCTACCAAGATAAGGATGTCGAAATTCCTCCGCCTGACACGTACCCCTCCGCACCGTCCTTGCATCGACTTCGGGGGAGGAAGAATACGTGTCCATGAAGTGCGAGGGACATAATCTGTACGAAACAGCAGGGCACAACCAGCAGACAGATTTGTTCAAGGACCCCGGTCAGCGCGAAAATGAACAGCGATGAAACGAGAAGTGCTGCTCTGCACCTCAGCGGACAAGCCAGCGTATCATAAGCGAGTCCCGTTCAGGCCGATGATGTAGGCGCCGTCGACGCAGTCGGCGATGTCCTGAAGACGCCCACTCCCGCGCGCTCAAACAATTGTATTACAAGAGCGTCAATGTCAAAGCTTAGTGACTCGACACAGGGAGCCGGATAGTGTTAAACATGACGTGATAAGACCTGCACGGGGGGTGTTCGGTATCGGAGCCTGCGGCGCGCATGCCTCGGCTAGCCCTTGAGCAAAAATGGCCGGGGGACGAGAGCGAGGAGGAGAAGGCGGAGGAGGAGGAGGAGGAGGAGAAGGAGGAGGAGGAGCGGCCCCCACGGGCACCCCCAAAGCCCCCGAGAGGCCCCCGAGAGGCCCCGGAGAGGCCCGCTTTTGCTCCGTGGCGAGGGGGGGCGGGCCGAAGCGCGGGGCGGGCACCCGCCGCGCGCCGCGGAGCCCGCCTCCGCCCCCCACCGCTCCCGAGGCTCCCGAGGCGCATTCTTCTTCCTCCTCCCCCTCCTCCTCCCTCCTCCTCCTCCTCCTCCTCCTCCTCCTCCTCCCTCCCTCCTCCTCCTCCTCCACGTCCTCGTCCTCCTCCTCTTCCTCCTCCGCCTGCACCTCCTCCTCCGCCTCCTCCTCCTCCATCCTCCACCTCATCGCTTCCTCCTCCGCCTCCTCCTCCTCCTCCACATCCTCCTCCTCCTCCTCCTCACACCCTCTCTCTCCCTTTCTCTCTCTCTCTCTCTCTCTCTCTAGCTCTCTCCCTCTCTCTCTTTCTTTCTCTTTCTCTCTCTCTCTCTCTCTCTCGCTCTCTCTCTCTCTCTCTCTCTCTATCTCTTTCTTGTGTTTTCTTTGTTTTTTCTCTCTCTCTCTCTCTCTGCGGCACCGAATGACGCGGCGCACGCCGCCCGACCGACGCGGAGCGAGCCGAAGATCGCAGCAGGGCACCGGGCGCATCCCACGCGTCCCTCTCTCTCTCGTCCTCTCGTCCACCCCGGCCCCGCCCCGCGGGGAGCTCTGCGCCCTGGAATCCACTCAGGAGCGGCCCTGCCCAACAGAGGGGGGGGACCGACCCCCCCCCCCTGGAGGGCAGGGCGGCGGAACAAGACGGAGAACGAAACGCGCGTCCAAGAATCACACCACCGAGGAGCCACACATGCTTCTTTTACGTCGCGTGTGTCCACATCATCGTACTCGTCGTCGCACTTTCTGATCCGCCTGGCACCATGTAGCATGTTTTGTTGATCCGCCTGGGTAAGTAGACAATGTTCCGTGACCGACTGTCGCAAGTCTGCAAGTCCTGTGGCCATCGCCCCTGCGACCAGCGGTCGTCCGTCTCTGTGAGCTCGGGGGTCAGCTGAATGCGAGGGGGGCCAGTGGCACGAACAGAGGTAGCCAGTGGGACGGCGGGAGAACGCTGCAGCGTGGCAGCAAGCGTTGGCGAGGCCTTCATGGGCGTAGCCATCAGGAGCGCAGCCTTCATCGGCGAAGTGGCAGGCGCAGCGGAGGAAGAGTGCGCGTCAACGCCTGCGCTGCCGGCATCGCCGACTCTCCGAACTTGCACTGGCGGCGGGTTGTCCTCTTTCCCCGATGTCCAAAGTCAAATGAGCTGGATCGTCTGGAGGAAACCCGCCGGACGAGAGGCGCACACAGCGGCCGCGGTGAGAGACCACCCCGTGCGCACCCTCCCTGGTGTCGAGGAAGTGCCAGGAGGCGGCGCCCTCGGCGAGAGGCGCGCGTAGCGGCCGAGCTCAGGATCCACCCCCTGCGCACCCCCTCTGGTGTCGAGAAAATGCCACGCCTGCGGTGCCCTGGACGAGAGGCGCGCGTAGCGGCAGCGGTGAGAGACCACCCCCTGCGCAGTCCCTCTGGTGTCGAGAAAATGCCGCGGTTGCGGCGCCTGGACGAGAGGCACGCGTAGTGGCCGCGGTGGGAGAGACCCCCCCCGCGCACCCCGACTGGTGTCGAGAAAGTGCCCCGCGTGTTATGCCCTGAGCGAGAAGCGCGCACAGCGGCCGCGGTGAGAGACCACCCCCTGCGCACCCCCTATGGTGTCGAGAGGGTGCCACGCCTGCGGTGCCCTGGGCGAGAGGCGCGCATAGCGGCCGCGGTGAGAGACCACCCCTTGCGCACCCCCTCTGGTGTCGAGAAGATGCCACGCCTGCGGTGCCTGGGCGGGAGGCGCGCATAGCGGCCGAGCTCAGAGACCACCCCGTGCGCACCCTCCCCAGTGTCGAGAAAGTGCCACGCCTGCCATGCCCTGGGCGAGAGGCGCGCATAGAGCGGCCGAGCTCAGGAACCACCCCCTGCGCACCCGCCCTAGTGTCGAGAAAGTGCCACGCCTGCCATGCCCTGGACGAGAGGCGCGCATAGAGCGGCCGAGCTCAAGAACCAGCCCCCCGCGCACCCCCTCTGGTGTCGAGAAAGTGCCACGCCTGTTATGCCCTGGGCGAGGGGCGCGCATAGTGGCCGAGCTCAGGAACCACCCCGTGCGCACCCCCTCTGGTGTCGAGAAAGTGCCACCCGTGCTATGCCCTGGGCGAGAGGCACGCATAGCGGCCGCGCTCAGGAACATCCCCCTGCGCACCCCCTACTATGCCCTGGACGAGAAGCGCGCATAGCGGGCGAGCTCAGGGACCACCCCCTGCGCACCCCCTCTGGTGTCGAGAAAGTGCCACGCTTGCGGAAGAGGAGGAGAGGGAGGAGGAGGGGGGGAGGTGTGAGGAAGACGCGGGTGCGACGCGGATGGGAAGAAAACCAGAAGCCCACGAAACATGTGGGGGAAAAATCGCGTAACAGTCAACAACGTGTTTAAACAAGCACGAGCAGCACAACGGGAGCACAACGAAAAACAATACAAATAACAAACCAAGGGCCAACATCTAACTAAACAGCGTTGTCCCTGGTCCTTGGGGAAAGCCCACCCCCGCGGGTCCATCCTGGCCGGAGCTCTCAGCCCTGCGGATCGGTGCCCGATCGCTCCGCGGGGGGCAACTCGAGGGCCCCCAGAGAGGCCGAAGTCTGCGAGAAACCTCCCTGGACTCCAGGGAGGGGCGGCTCCTCGCAAGGATCGGCTACGAGCAAGAGTGACCCTTTGGTGCGCGGACGAACGGGGCGCAAGGTGGCCAAATCCAAGCGCGCAAGCAGCCGCTACCGCGCCGCGCTCGGCGATCAGGGGGGCCCCGATGAGCCCGCACCAGTGGTCACCCCAGCGAAGGGTCACTCTTAGGCGTAGTCGAGGGGAGGAGGGCAACCCCAACCAGACAAAGGAGGAGGGGTGACCTGGGCCCGGGCCTTCCCTCGGGAGGGGAACGAGCCGGACCATCCGCTCTGGCGCTCTGCCCCCCCCCCCCTCTCGCCGCGGGGAGAGCCCCGCGGCCGCGGAGGAGCCCCGCGGCGCGGAGGCCGAACACACCGCCGAGGCGATGGGGGCGCCCTCGGGGAGGCGCCGGGGCGCCGGGCACGGGCGAGGGCGTCAAGCCCTCGGGAACTCCCACCCGCTCGTTCTGGGTGGGGCCCCCTGCCCCCGCTGCCTCCCCAGACCCCCTGGCGCCGCCAGCAAAAGCATGACGGGGAGGCTCGGGGGCGGTGCTCGGCTCCTCGGGGCACTCGCTGGGCCCTGGGGCTGTCCACAAGACAGGAGGAGGAGAGGGAGGAGGAGGAGGAGGAGGAGGAGGAGGAGGAGGAGGAGGAGGAGGAGGAGGAGGAGGGGGTCTGGACCTCTGGTGGCCCACGCCGCGACGCAGGTGCGGCGTTGGGTGTCCTGCGAGGCGGGGACCGGTCAAGAGCCACCGCCCGGGGGAGCATCTCCGGGGGCGTCGGCAGGCGGCAGATCTATGGGCAGGCCTGGCTCCGCGAGGGCCCGGGCATCCTCCATGTCCATCGCCTGCCCAGGTCCCCGAAGATCGACGCCCCGGGCGGTGGTCCTGAAGGAAGCCCCAGCGCAGGGTCAAGGGTCTGCCGGGCGTGCGGCGCCACCTCCCCACGGCAGCGGAGGGGGGGAGCGAGCAGAAACGCTTGAAGAGGCCCAGGGGCACACACAAATACATAGATACACACAGATCCCAGGATCCCTTGTATTTTCACCCATTTTCTGGATTGTCGTCGTCCCCCCCCCCCATTTCCTATATTCTCCCATCTTTTCCCGGGGATCGACCATTCATTGTGTCTGTGTGTTTCTTTCCCTCCTGTCTTCTCTCGTGCCTGGCCCTGGCCGGGGCCTCGGAGTGGAGCGGGTTCTCCTGCGCGCTCGTGCTGGCAGGAGGGAGGGCCACAGCCATGCCGACCCGGGCCAGTCGGAGGAGGCGGCGTAGTCACCGGAAGCTTGCCCCGAGCGCCTGAAAAAACTGACTACAGGCCTGGGAACAAAATAGCGAACACGCATGCCACATTCATCTGTCAACGCCTCCCCCTCCCCCCAATGTTCGAAGTTGGCGGTGGGTCTGATGAGCTACACCTCGACCGCAGTCTCCCCCGCGCGTGCCAACTGTGAGTCTGGGGGGGAGGGGGAGTGTTCAGTAATTGCTCCTTCCCCTCTGCCGTATCCTTATCCCAGGCCAAGATCGTCACTTCGTTTAGGTACTGCGGGAGGCGAGCAGGATCGGGCGTTGGCGGAACTGGGTTTAGTGGGACCTGGTTTAGTTTTTTCTCCTCGCAAACATCAGCAAGGCTTCGGTGCTGAAGCTGCAGCTCATTCGCGTGTTGTTCGCATCACGAGCCAAGTGCAAACAGAGCGCGGAGCAGAGGCAACGATGCTGGTGCAGATGTCTTCGAGCATTGTACGTGCACCCCCCAATGGGACCTGGTTTAGTGACGTGTACTGGGGCATGCCCCCCCCCCGCCCCATTCCACTGACCCGAACTCTGCCGTCACACGAAGAAAAAACAGCCACGGCAAACCTGGCTTAGTGACTCCTGTCCATGTTTCGGGCTTCGGGGCCCCATCACTGACCGGCTCCCCTCAACTAGGGTCCTGGCTACAGTCGCACCTGGGCCAGTAGAACATCCCGCAAGAACATCAGACCCTCCGCTGGACAAAAGGCACAGAACAGCCAGGAGCACCCTCCCCAGGACGCACAAGAACGTCTCGCGAACACGAAGAACATCAGGGCACCCTCCCCGAACCGACCTCGATCTTATACCTCGGTCCGACTGTATATTGGGCGCCCGAGTTATCCGGGGTAACTCGGGTCCGGGGTAACTCGGGTTTGGATTCCCGAAAAACGAACCCGAGTTAGCCCTGACCCGAGTTACCCCTGATGATTCGGGGCTCTGGACGCCCGAATTATCCGCGGTAACCCGGGTCCGGGGTAACTCGGGTTCGGGCTCCCGAAAAACGAACCCGAGTTAGCCCTGGCCCGAGTTACCCCTGATGATTCGGGGCTCTGAATATACCCGACAGGGGGGGAGGCGGCCTCCAGTAGCAACGCCAGGACGCCCACGCCAGCCGGCACAGCGAGAACCACTCCGCGGCGCCGTCGCCGCTCGGCGGCCGCAAGCGGACCTCCCCGCATCGCCCGTCGTCCGTCGTCCGTCGTCCGTCGTCGCAGTCGTCGCCGTCGTCGTCGCCGCCGTTGCCGCCGTCGTCGTCGTCGTCTTCGGTCGTCGTCGTCGTCGCCGTCATCCGTCGTCACCGTCATCCGTCGTCGTCGTCGTGATCGGTAGTCGTCGTCGCCGCCGCCGCCGTCGTCGTCGTCTTCGGTCGTCGTCGTCATCGCCGTCGTCGTCGTCGTCGTCGTCGTCGTCGTCGTCGTCGTCGGCCATCGCCGTCGTCATCGTCGTCGCCGTCGTCGTTGCCGTCGTCGTTGCCGTCGTCGTCGGCGGTCGTCAGTCGTCGGTCGTCCATCGTCGTCGTGACTTTGTAGTCGGGCGTGGGCAGTCCATCGTCGACGCGAGTCGGTAGTCGGTCGTCGGTCGTCACCCTCGTCGTCGGAGAGGAGAGGAGAAAGGAGGTCAGCGTTTGATATGAAGTCAATCCCCAGGCGTCCCTCAATCCCGACCTCAAGCATAGCCAGCCGCAGATCAGTTAGCCAGGGCGGCCGACTCGTTGGCGTCTCCTTCTCCTCCGCGCGCGCGCTCCAGCGCACGATGGGTGCAACCAGCGATGTCGCATCTGTGTTGATACCCCCTGTGTTGGTGCACCACGGGCGGGGTCCTTCGCCGCCGCGTGACTTGCCCATGCTCTGCGGCCAGCCCTGGTCTCAGTTGGATCGTTCGCCCGCTCCACCCGAGCATTGCTGCTGCCTGGGCTCCAGATATCCTGGGGCGTTTCTGCTTGGATTGCTCCAAACATACCACGGCCGTTCGTTCGGAAGGGCGCTCTTGGCCAGGCGCCCACCACTCCTGCTTTCTCTATTGTTGTTTCTTTCTCTCTCTCTCTCTCTCTCTTTCTCTCCCTTTCTCTCCCTCTCAATATCTCTCTCTCTCTCTCTCTCTTTCTCTGTCTCACTCCCTCCTGGGAGCGACTAATTATGAAAATTGCTTTCTCCCATTTCCCGCCCACTGTTGGGTCGTTCACTTTTTGCGATCCGGACTCACAGGGTGACGTGCTGCACATTTCTACATCCGAAAGCCTTCGGTCGATTGGAGTTACGCTCTCGGCTGGGCGTCTGTTACACTCGTGCCCCTCCCATGGATCATGAGGTGTGTTGCTCTCCTCTGTCCCCCCCCCCAGACTTCTTGATCTCCTCAGCCTCTGCGGGCTCCAATGCCACCCTTCGACATGTCCAACGCTCCCCACCCACCGGACTCCGAGTGCCTGGCGATGGGCTGAGCGGGGGCCTGCCCCACTCCCTCCTTCCTCCTTCCCCTTTCTCCTCCCTCCCTCCCTCCCTCCCTCCCTCTCCTCCTCCTCCTCCTCCTCCTCCTCCTCCTCCTCCTCCTCACCTTCCTCCTTCCCCTCCTCCTCCTTCTCCTCCTCCTCCTCCACCACCTCCCCTTTCCTGTTTCCTTACAAGTAGCCTCTCCCTGTTTGCACCCCGGGGCCAGTCGGAAGGCCAGTGGTAAGGAAGCGTCAGGCGTTTCGCCTGAAGCTTCCTTACCATTGATGGCCCTGAAGCTAAAACATGAACAGCGCATAGATAGAGGGCGGGTCGTTTTCAAAATATGGCTCTCGCCTAAGCGCCGCGCACACTCGTTTTACACAAGTGCACGAGTTTCACGGATTAAGGGCAGCTTCTCGGATTGAGGACGGTTCCTTTTCAACATGTGGTTCTCGCCTTAGCGCCGCGCACATTCGTGTTGAAACGATTCAGTACTGTCTTGGCACACAAGTTACGTTGATTCGCGGTGTTGAAGTCCCAGAAATGATGTTCTGGCGCGACTCGGGATCAAGACGCAACAGTCAGGTTGATTCGTGGCGCTGAAGTTCCGAAAACGGGATTTTGGCCCGCTCTAGACTCTTCAAACGATTGTCACCCAACGGGGCACTTCCCTCAGTGGAAGTGAGCCCATATAGTGGCCTATGAAAAGGGAGCCTGGAGAGAGGGTGGATTCCAACATCGCTGAGGAGTCTGAGGTTATCCTCGCCCTCCTCCTACTCGTCCTCCTCCCCCTTCCCCTCCCCGTCCTCCTCATCTTCCAGCTCATGTTGAACATCCGCGTCTGCATCATACGATCGTCCTCCTCTTCCGCCTCCTGTTCCTCCTCGCCCTCGCCTTCCAACCCCTCATCATCCATCATCCATCTCCTCATCGCCCTCCTCCGCCCCCTCATTCCACACCTCCTTCGCATCAGCATCATCATCAGCAGCAACATCATCATCAGCATCATCAGCAGCATCACCACCACCTCCACCACCACAACCACCACCACCATCACAACCACCACCACCATCACCACCACCACCACCACCATCGTGAACATCAGCATCACTACCACCATCACCATCAACACGAGCAACATCCATCATCATCATCATCATCATCATCATCATCATCATCATCATCATCATCATCATCATCATCATCATCATCATCATCATCATCGCCATCATCATCATCATCATCATCATCAGCAGCAGCAGCAGCAGCAGCATCAGCATCATCATCATCATCAACAACAACAAGAACAGATGCAGTCGGTGCCGTGTACCGTGTCGTCAACAACATCAGCAGCCGCAGCAGAAACAGAAGCGCCAACAGCACCTTGTTGCCGTAGTCCTTCACACACCCCTCCTCGCCTGCACTAATCATCGATACTATCATGGTAATGGCCAGTGTCACCATCATCATACCCGTCGACATCCGTATACTCACCATCACTATACTAATCGCTAGCATCGTCGTCATGACTGCTACTAACATCAGCATTACAATCGTCGTAGACAGGGCCACTGCCGTGACAAGCATACTCGTCAACGTTATCGTCATCAGGCTCGTTACTGCCATCATCGCAGACAGCACCCAAAATCGGCAGAAGCATCTGCAGCAGCATCTGCATCGGACTCACCATCATCGTCATCGCCATCACCATCGTCATCGTGTCCATCGTCATGAAATTAACCGTAATCGTCGTAATCACCCTTACCATCGCCATCACCACCGTCACTACCTCTCCGCCTGTGCCTCCGTCTCCTCCTTATTCTGCTCCTCCACCTCCTCCTCCTCCTCCTCCTCCACCTCCTCCTCCTCCTCATCATCATCATCATCATCATCATCAGCAGCAGCATCATCGTCATCATCATCATCAGCAGCATGATCATCATCATCACAATCCTCCTCCTCCTCCTCGTCACCATCAGCATCATTAGAGGAGGAGGAGGAAAGGAAAGGAAAGGAAAGGAAAGGAATGAGGAGGAGGAGGAGGAGGAGAAGAAGAAGTGGGTCTTTGAGGCGTCCTGGACCGACGTTGAAAGGCGTTACGCAGGAGAGATGGGCGAAGGTAGTCCCTGTCAGTAGGTCGACTGGCGAGGCAGACCCCGAGAGAGCCGCCATCAGGCCACGTCGCGCATGTGCCTGTTCAGGTCTGGGGCGTCGGTCTGACGTCCGAGACTTTCGGACTGCCGCCGCGATCCGAGGGGAAACTGTACTGCTTGTGCTCAGCACAGAGGTTGCGAACGACTCGGTGAACAGGAACCTTGCCTCTGCGGACACGGCCCATGCAAGGCACAGTTGGCACTGCAGTTCGCGGCGGTGTCACTGCACCGACCTTGCAGACGTGCTGCAGCGGATTCTCGCGTGCCTTCAATTATCAAGTCAGTGTCCCTAGGCAGGGTGTGGGCGGTGCCATCCGTGCCGCCGTGCGGAAGCTGCTGCAGGGCGAGGGCGGGGCCCCCCTCCCCACGGACCACTTTTACCCTGGATCGCCCGCTCGCCAGCGCTCCTATGGAGCACTCCCTCTGGAGGCTCCGCGGGGTGGGACCAGATTGCCCTGTCCAACATCCCCCCCCCCCTCGAGGAGCTCAGGAGCGCGAGCAGTGCGGCAGGAGCCCGTGCCCTGCTGGCACGCCCCCAGCGACCCTGCGGGCCCCATTTTGTGAGCGGCTGGCGAGTGCCAGAAGTTAGACATAGACGTACTTAGCAAAGGGGGAAGCGGGTCCTGAGGGAAGCGGGTCCCCCTGGACGAGGTCTTCGTCCTGAGTCGTTTTCTGACAGTCCCGGGGCCCGTGGAGGGTACCTGGAAGCCAAAAACGACGACAAACCTCGGGACCCGCTTCCCTCAGGAACCGTTTGCTTCATGGCAAATGCACTGTTCATCACAAGTCTCAGCGGTTACGCGGCGGCCAGCGTCGACCAGTGCCAGACACTCGGGGCTGGCCTCCCTCGTCGTCCTCCGCACGCCTCTCACCTCGAGAGCTCATGCTGCTCTATGCCTGGTCAGGGAAGGGGGAAGGTGCACGCACACTTGCAGTCGGGCCTGGGCCTGAGACATCATAATAACATCCCTGCAAGAACAGGAACACACTCCGCCAGCCAAAACACATCAAGCCACACTTCGCCAGCCAAAACACACCAAGCCACACCAAGCCACCAGGCCGAAGGAAAGGGAGAGCGCGCAGGAGGAGGAGGAGGAGGAGGAGGAGGAGGAGGAGGAGGAGGAGGGGGAGGGGGAGGCAGAGCAGGATGGGCAGCAGCGGAAGGATGCTTGTTGGATGCACAAGGACATCCAACAAGCACGAAGAGCATCAGGGCACCCTCTCCGGACCGACCTCGATCTTGCACGCCTGGGCGAGCGTATGGGCACCAGGGCTCAGTGGGGCCCGTGCCCACTGGGTAATTACGTACGGCAGCGGCGCAGGGATGCGCTGGACCCCCCTCCCCGGCGCGCAGAGCGCGCCAGGGGCGGCGCCGGAGGCGCCGCCAGGGGGGCCCAGGCGCGGATTCGAGAAGCCCGCGCGGAGCGCCAAAAGTTTATGGTTTACGCGGTCCTTTCTTCCTCGAACCCAGCCGCCTCGTGTCCAACCATAGCATTGGGTCGGGCCTGTCCCCCTACAGGGGGATTTTGGGCGAAAAATAGAAAATATCCCAATGCGACCCTACCTAGGAGTTGGAGCCTCTAGGAAAGCAGCATTAGTAGGAGCAGTAATCGCCGTCCTCCACACATGGTCCATGTATCTACCTTGGCCCCCGTCCGCGGTAGCACCATAATTGCGAAAGTTGAAGTACCTGCTTCCTCACGTAGACGAGCAGGAGAGTTGCAAATGGGCCCAGTGTAACACATTGTGGCCACCATGATAATTGAACGAACTCACAACCTGCGTCAAACACTCAAGGTCGTGTCCATCACTGCTGCAAAACGTGGCGACGTGTGCCTGGGGTGTTCCCTCGCATTCGGGGCTTCCCCAGGACTTGCGTCCCGACAATTTGCAAAACTTGGCGACATGGCCTGAGGTGTTCCCTCGCACTCGGGGCTTCCTCGAGGACCATACAATAATACAGCTGAGCCCAGCATGGCACACAGTGGCCAGTGGTAATCGCCGTCCTCCTCCTTCTCCTCATCGTCGTAGTTTTAGCAGTAGCGGTAGTAGTAGTAGTAGTAGTAGTAGTAGTAGTAGTAGTCGTCGTCGTCGTCGTCGTCGTCGTCGTCGTCGTCGTCGTCGTCGTCGTCGTCGTCGTCGTCGTCGTCGTCGTCGTCGTCGTCGTCGTCGTCGTCGTCGTCGTCGTCGTCGTCGTCGTCGTCGTCGTCGTCGTCGTCGTCGTAGTAGTAGTAGTAGTAGTAGTAGTAGTAGTAAGTAGGCAGTAGCAGTAGTAGTAATAGGTAGTAGTAGTAGTAGTAGTAGTAGTAGTAGTAGTAGTAGTAGTAGTAGTAGTAGTAGTAGTAGTAGTAGTAGTAGTAGTAGTAGTAGTAGTAGTAGTAGTAGTAGTAGTAGTAGTAGTAATAGTAGTAGTAGTAGTAGTAGTAGTAGTAGTAGTAGTAGTAGTAGTAGTAGTAGTAGTAGTAGTAGTAGTAGTAGTAGTAGTAGTAGTAGTAGTAGTAGTAGTAGTAGTAGTAGTAGTAGTAGTAGTAGTAGTAGTAGTAGTAGTAGTAGTAGTAGTCGTAGTAGTAGTAGTAGTAGTAGTAGTAGTAGTCGTAGTCGTAGTCGTAGTAGTAGTAGTAGTAGTAGTAGTAGTAGTAGTAGTAGTAGTAGTAGTAGTAGTAGTAGTAGTAGTAGTAGTAGTAGTAGTAGTAGTAGTAGTAGTAGTAGTAGTAGTAGTAGTAGTAGTAGTAGTAGTAGTAGTAGTAGTAGTAGTAGTAGTAGTAGTAGTAGTAGTAGTAGTAGTAGTAGTAGTAGTAGTAGTAGTAGTAGTAGTAGTAGTAGTGGTAGTGGTAGTGGTAGTGGTAGTAGTAGTAGTAGTAGTAGTAGTAGTAGTAGTAGTAGTAGTAGTAGTAGCGCCAGAACCGCCGACGCCACGCCGTAAGTGAAGCAGCAGCAGAAGCAGGCAGCAAGTCGCAGCAGAGCAGAGGCATCAACAGCAGTAAGTCGCAGCAGCAGAAGCAGGCAGCAAGTCGCAGCAGAAGCAGGCAGCAAGTCGCAGCAGAAGCAGGCAGCAAGTCGCAGCAGAAGCAGCAGCAGAGGCATGCTATGCTATACTATGCTATGCTGCGCAATGCTATGCTGGGCTAGGCTAGGTTATGCTATGCTATGCTATGCTATGCTGCGCTATGCTATGCTGCGCGATGCTATACGATGCTATGTTATGCTATGCTATGCTATGCTATACTATACTATACTATGATATGCTATGCTTTTGCTTTGCCTTCGCTTTTGCCTTCACTTTTGCTGTTGCCTTTGCCTTTGCTTGGCACCCAGGGAGCGCAACTGGGGGAACCGCGCGTTTGCTTTTACCTTTGCTGTTGCTTTTGCTTGGCTCCCAGGGGACTGGGGGAACCGCCCGGGGCGCTTTACACTGCCCGGCCCCTTGAAGCCAAGAAAGTCAGAACCCTTCTAGGCAGAGCCCAGGTAGGGAAAAATACCCCCCCCCCCAATGGGCAAAAATCGTCAAAACGTCGTCCCCAGACTATATTTGTGTTCCTATGTTTGGATATTCCCCCTGCAGAGGGACAGGCCCGACGTAACCAGAGCGCAGCCGCGGCGGTCGCAGGGCCTGCCCCCTCCCCCCCGGCGGTCGCACGGGACGACCCCCCTCTCCGCGGACGGTGCGGGCCTCCGCCCCGCACCCCGCGCGCGGGCCGTGGCGCGCTTCTCTCTCTCTCTCTCTCTCTCTCTCTCTCTCTCCTGCGGCTGCGGACCGCCGGACGTGCCGCAGGGGGCCCGGCCACGAGGGAAGCCCTCCACGAGAAAGCCAGCCCTCCACGAGAAACTTGGGCGTGGCTTAATGGGGGGGTCACAAATTGACTACCTACCAGACCACCCCAACCCAACCCGAAGACCCGAATTTCGGGTTGGGGGGGTAAGGGTTCCATATGTTTTTTTTCGATGTTTCCCGACCCCCCCCCACTGGAAATGAAGGGTAAATCTGAGCCTTCGGGTTGGGTTGGGGTGGTTTGGTGGGTGGTGAGCCTCCGCCCCGCACCCGCGCGCGGGCCGTGGCGCGCTTCTCTCTCTCTCTCTCTCTCTCTCTCTCTCCTGCGGCTGCGGACCGTCGGCCGTGCCGCAGGGGGCCCGGCCACGAGGGAAGCCCTCCGCGAGAAACCCAGCCCTCCACGAGAGAAGCCCTCCACGAGACGCCCTCCACGAGAAGCCCTCCACGAGAAGCCCTCCACGAGGAACCCGCCACGAGGGAAGCCCTCCACGAGAAAGCCAGCCCTCCACGAGGGAAGCCCTCCACGAGGGAAGCCCTCCACGAGAAAGCCAGCCCTCCACGAGAAACTTGGGCGTGGCTGAATGGGGGGGTCACAAATTAGGGGGGGTCAACAAAAGGTCTCCCCTTTCGTGCCCCTTGCGGGCCCCTCCGGAGCCCCAGGGGGCTCGTGCAGGTACCGTTTGGGCACCTTTTCGGACCCCCCGCGGCACCCCCCCATTTATGACCCCCCATTACGCGGCGCCCAAGAAACCCTCCACGAGACACCCTCCACGAGAAACCCTCCACGAGAATCCCTCCACGAGAAACCCTCCGCGAGAAACCCTCCACGAGAACACCCTCCACGAGAGTCCGGCGGTTCTTGGTGTGCAAGTCACGCTTTCCATGACAGAAACCATCGAAACCCAAGAAACCCAGGGCACCGGTGGAGGCACGCAGGTCGTTTCTTGGCACGGGCCTCCACGGCATGTCGAGGTCCGGATCGTGCGTCGAAATCTGGAGTCAGCTCACAGTCCTGTTCCGTTATCTGTGTCAGTTGTTTTCGTCGCTTCACCTGCATGAGTGTACGCAGCGGCACTTGTCGCCTCGGATGTTCGCACTGCTCAGGAGGAGAGAAGAGGAGGGGAGGAGAGACAAGGAGCGGGGGAGGTAAGATAGGGACTTGAGGCGGCTGGCAACAAGCATCAACGCCTCCCTGGGCCCCAGTGCGATCCGGGGAGGCAAATGGCGATCGAGTGGAGCTGAGGACCAGGAGAGTGCGCTCGACGAGGCCGAGAAGGTGGGGCAGAGGATAGCAGAGAGAGAGAGGGGCAGGACCAGGACGCCCAGGCGGCGCAACAAAAAAACACACAGCAGACACGACACCCTCCCGAAGTTGGAAGTCTTGGGACAAGATTGAAGGGGCCCTGGGACACACAAATAAATACACACAAATAAAAAGATTCCCCATATTTTTCCATATTTTCTGGGTTTCTGTCTTCCCCCCCACTTCCCATATTTTCGCATATTTTCTGGGATTCGACGAATAATTGTGTCTGTGTGTTTTTTCTCCTCCTGAAAGATGCCGGGCCACGGGACCACCAAAATATGTGCCCGCGACGGGACACCCGTCCTGGAAACCCAGACCACCGACGCCGTGATTCTGTAAACCGACTACCTACCAGACCACCCCACCCCAACCCGAAGACCCGAATTTTGGGTTGGTGGGGGTAAGGGTTCATCTGTGCTTTTTCAATGTTCCCCGACCCCCCCCCACTGGAAATGGAAGGCAACCTGGGGCCTTCGGGTTGGGTTGGGGTGGTCTGGTGGGTGGTGACTAACTGCGTCGACCCCCAAAGGTCTGGACCACCTCCCGCGGACCAGCTTCTCATCCCGAGTCGTTCCTTGACAGCCCCGAGGCACGGGACGGGACCCTGGAGGCCGAAAATAGCGCAAAACCTCCCGTCGCAATGTGCTCACGACGCGATCGGAGGTCTGGGAACATCACGGTCCGGCGCGAAGGAAGGTGAACGTTTCCTGAACCTGCGTTTCGGCATTGGGCGGAAGTGGTGAGGAGGGAGGAAAGGGGGCCTCTGGCTCCGGACCTCTGCTCAGCGCGACGGTTTGCAACAGTGCGCCCTAGGGGGGAGGCTCCACCTGCTCGAAACAGGCGCCGAAAACAGCCAAGATCTACTCCATGGGGGGGGGGAGGGGGGAGGGGGGGTGCGAGGGCCCGCGCCGATCGACAAAACAACGAGCAAGAAAGCGATCCCTTTTGCCGCAGCGCGAGGAGGTCTGGGAATGTGGCCCGACGCGAACCCCCGACGTCATGATTTGTTCATTACAGTCGGGGTGTTGACCTAAGGAACCCTAGATAAGTAACGAGGCCCCTTTTCTCCACAGCTTAAGCTTCCACTGCCCATCGAACACCCAAGGAACACCGAGGGCAAACTGCGAAACAGCTAAGGAACACTGAGCCCTTCCCAAACGAAAAGGGTTCCTTCTTCAGCGCCCCGACTGTACGTCGACCCCGAGGTCTCGACCCATTCCCCGGGGCCGGTTTTTCATCCTGAGTCGCTGTTTGACGGCCCCGAGGCCCGGGAAGGGTCCCCAGCGGCCAAAAATCATGCAACACCTTGCAACGTGATTGTTCCATTACTCGAAGGGGTCCGGGAAGGAAGGCTGCAGAGCTGTTTTTGTTGCTTCGTGTGCTGCCGCGGCCAGGGCGCGGTGCGACGGTGCCGCGCGGTGGCGCGCACCGCGCGGGAGGGGGGGGCAGGGGGGAGGGGGGGCGGCCCTCGCTAAGCTTAAGTCGGGCGTGTCCCCTACGGGGGGATTTTTGACGAAAAATAAAAAATACCCAATAAATATCCCAAAATGGCACAAAAAAAAAACTCAACAAATAGTCCCCAGGCTATTTTCTGACTATTTTTGAATATTCCCTCCGTAGAGGGACAGGCCCGACGTAAGGCTAAGAGCAGGGCCGGGGGAGGCGTCCTCGAGGCGGCCGGCCCCTCGCCTGACGGGAGGGGCCCGGGGCCCTTCTCGCCGGCGGCCAGGCCGGGGGGTCGCGGTGCTGGCGAGGAATGCCATGAGCGGGGGTGCCGTTGGGCCGAGCGATACTGCGCGGCCGGCCCCGCCGCCTGGGGCCCAGGGGCACACAGATAAACCGACACAGGTCCCGAGACTCCCCGGACGTTCTCCCATCTATTCTGGATGTTCTCGCCTTTTCCACCCCCCACGAATGCACACATACACACACAAGCCCGCGCACACACACACACACATACACATACAAGCCCGCGCACACACACACACACACACACACACACACACACGCACACACACGCACACACACACACACACACACACACACGCACTTCCCGTATGTTCCCACATTTTTCCCTGGGGATCGACGATCGGTTGTGTCTGTGTGCGTGTTTCCCCTCCTGCACCTTGGAAGGCACACCCCTCTCCCGACTCTTAGGGGCCGAGTCGGAGGATCACGACAGATCGCCGATGCATCGGCGATGCATCGGCGGTGCATCGGCGATGCACCGTGGACGCATCGTCGATGTCGGCGATGCATCGGCGACGCCGACGTGAAGCAAATCGGGCTCCGCATCGAGCCGCATCGGCGATGCATCGGCGATGCGGCGCGATCCTCCGACCCCATCTGCTCCGACCCCACCTGCGAGGCCAAGACGCTAAAACAGGGCTAGGATCGGGATAAATCGCTCCAGAGCGTTCCGGAGCGCTCTCAGAGCGTTCCGGAACGCTCTGGAGCGGCCGCGGCGCCCAATACATCCTCCAAACCCGCCGATTCTCAGAGATTTCGAGTTATCCCGATCCGATTTTGTCCCGATCCTCGCGTCGTTTTAGACGCACCCATCTCCCCACCCTGCCCCCCCCCTTGCGCGCCGCCCGGCCGTCGCCGTCAGGGCGGCTGCCTGCGTGGCCCATGGTACAGCACCTCGCAGCCACCGGGCCCCTGGCAGGAGGACGAGGGCAGGGCACGCGGCGCACGCCCACCTCGGCCGAGCCGATGCTGCGGCCCGGGATCCGTGCATGCGAACTCCTGGCTGAAGGCCAGGGAGGCATAGGCACCCATCCTGGGCCCGGGATGCGCCTGGCCGGGATCGGTGTGATTACGCACACGGCTCCCTCGGCATCGAAGCACAGCCGGGTCCCGAGGGAAACGGGTCCTGGACCCGAGGGCCTCCCCCCGGGACCAGCTGTTCATCCTGAGCCGATGTCTGACAGTCACTAGACGAGCGCGTTCCACTGCTCGCAAAGTAACTACTCGCAAATGGCCTGGATCCCCCGCGGAGGATCTACGATGAATCACATCAACGCGGACATGTGTTTTGTCGGACGTTTGAGAGCAGGCACTTTGCGAGTGGTGGAGCGCGCTCGGCGAGTCACAGTCGCGGGGCCCGTGGAGGGCCCTGGGAGGCCAAGGACGCCGAGGAAAACCTCGGGACCCGCTTCCCTCACGACCCGTCTGCTTCAGGGTGGCTCTCGCCGCCCGACCTGAACCTCTCGCCGCCTCGCGGCGCCCAGCCACCTGCGCAGCAGCCTCCACGGACCGGCGCCGCAAGCCTCCGCCGCGCCCGCATCGGCGCCTGCTGCGGCGCGCTGCCGGCGCAGCTCGGCGGCGAGCTCGGCCTGGGCCCTCGCGCGGAGTTCGGCGCTGACGCCGCCGGCGTCGTCCTCCGCCGCGGCCTCCGCGCTGCGCAGCTCGCGCTGCAGGGCCTTGTCCTCCTCGCAGTCGAGGCGCAGCGACTCCAGCCGGCCCACACCCAGCGACACCAGGAGCGTCAGGGCCATCTGCCCGCCACAGCGCAGTACACACAGGCTGCGGGGCCGCGGGGCCGCGCGACCGCCGGCCCGGCGCACCACGCCGGCCTGCAGGTCCATGAGGGGGCAGTTGAGCACCTCCAGGGCCTCCAGCTCCTCCGACACGAAGAGGGCCTGCAGGTCGCAGAGCGCCAGAGGGCAGTCCTGGACGCGCAGCCGCCGCAGCGCCGGCGCGGCGGGCCACGCGAAGGTCCCCCGCAGCCCGTCGTACCCGAAGTCCAGCTCCTCCAGCCCCGGCGCTGCAGCCACGCAACGCGCCGCGACCTGCGCGTCCACGGACGCGCAGGTCGCAGAGGGTTGCCTGGAGGGCCCGCGCACGGTCAGGCGCCGCAGCGCCGGGAGCTGCGCGAGCACGCCCGGGAACCAGTCCCCAGCGCCGACGACCTCGGCCTCCTCCAGGTGCCGCAGGCACCCGCCAGACAGCAGGGCCTGGAGGAGGAGGAGGAGGAGGAGGAGGAGGAGGAGGAGGAGGAGGAGGAGGAGGAGGGAGGAGGAGGAGGAGGAGGAGGAGGAGGAAGGAGGAGAGGAGGAGGAGGAGGAGGAGGAGGAGGAGGAGGGGAGGAGGAGGAGGAGGAGGAGGAGGAGGAGGAGGAGGAGGAGGGAGGAGGAGGAGGAGGAGGAGGAGGAGGAGGAGGAGGAAGAGGAGGAGGAGGAGGAGGAGGAGGAGGGGGGGGATGCCAGAGGCAAGGACGCAGACAAGGGAGGAGCAGGATCCTGCAACCCGGGCGGGGCGCCCAGCGCTGGGCCCGCGCCCCCGCCGCGGTCCTCGCCCTCCACCGCGGGGCCCGCGCCGCTGGCCCCGGCCGCGCGCAGCCGCAGCGGCCCCGCCAGCGCCTCCCTGTCGCGGGAGGCTCGCAGCCAGGCCGCGCACGCGGCACCGCAGTGCAGGGCCTCTGGACAGACCTCCTCGTCTGGACAGACCTCCTCCTCCTCCAAGTCCTCCTCCTCCTCCTCCTCCTCCTCCTCCTCCTCCTCCTCCTCCTCCTCCTCCTCCTCCTCCTGCTGTGCTGCTGCTGCTGCTGCTGCTGCTGCTGCTGCCTCCTCTCCTCCTCCTCCTCCTCCTCCTCCTCTCCTCCTCCTCCTCCTGCTCCTCCTGCTCCTCCTGCTCCTCCTCCTCCTCCTCCTCCTCCTCCTCCTCCTCCTCCTCGCCCTCCAACCCCTCTTCCTCCTCGCCCTCCAACTACTCCTCTTCCTACTCCGGTTGTTCCTGTCGTCGTCGTCCTCATACTCCTCCTCCTCCTCCTCCTCCTCCCCCTCCTCCTTGACATACTTTCCAGGGTCAGCGGAACGGGCCTTAAGGCCTTTGCAAAAGGGACCGATACCGCAACGCAGACCCTGCCTCGAGTCATGAAAAATCATGACCAGACGTTCTTCGCCAGTTTCGGCAACTGGGGCGCTTGCCGGGCCTCGGGACCTTCAAAAAACGACTCGGGATGAGAAACCGGTCCCGTGGGATGGGTCCTGACCGCGGGGGTCGATGTAATGAAAAAATCATGACGTCGGGGGTCTGGGTACACGGTGAGGGAATTGGATAAGGAACCATTGGATAAGGAGTCCAGGGTCTGGAAGCCAGTTGAACTCCAATCGTGGATTGGCCATGGCTGTCGCCGCCGCTCCCATCTGATAAGGAATCCCCATGGGACCTGAAGCCTCCTGGGCCGATTCCCTCACGAACGCCCCCACCGTACTCCCCAGACCTCTTGCAGGGTGCGTCTTGGCCAGAGCTTCAAGGCGAAGCCGACCGTGGCGATGATCGAGGGCTACTCAGGAGGCCCAACAACAGCAAAGCGAGGCCAGGGCAGCGGCATCGGTATGTATACAATGGAAGCAAGTCCGCAAGAAACCTTCCACGAGAAACCCCACCCTGAGACCCCAGGACGTCCTTTGCTTCTTGGTGTGGAAGCGCCACGCCTTCCGTCGCAAAACCATAGGAACCCCGAGAGACCCCCAGGGCACCATTGGAGGCAAGCAGGGTGTCTCTTGGCACGGGCCTCCACTGTCATTACACGTCGGTCGGAAGAAATTGGTAAAAACATGAAGTAGGAAGGCGGATAAAGTAGATTGGCTCCATGGCCCTCCTGGCGAATAAAAACACACCTCAAGACCATGCCGATCCTTGAAGTAGGAAGGCGCTAGCAGTAGATTGGGATCTGGGAGTCCAAGAATACCTACTTTCAACGACCGGCGTGTACCCCCTTGCCCCCTTCCCCCCTTCCTCCTCCCCTCCTCCTCCTCTCCCTCCTCCTCCTCCTCCTCCTCCCTCCTCCTCCTCCTCCTCCTGCTCCCTCCTCCTCCTCCTCCTCCTCCTCCTCCTCCTCCTCCTCCTCCTCCTCCTCCTCTTCCTCCTCCTCCTCCTCCTCCTCCAGGGCTCCGCGGAGCCTCCGCCAGCGGCAGGTGCCCGAGGGCCCAGGGCAGCAGCGGCGCCTCCAGGGCCTGCGCCCCGGGCGGGGGCATCTGCACATCTGCACCGGGGGCCGGCGCCCGGGAGGCGCGGACGGCGCGGGCGCTCTCCGTGAGCCGCGGCGGCCACGGAGGCCCTGGCGTCGCAGGCGGTTCGAGCAATAGGGGCGTCCTCGCATGCCTTCGGGCCCCGGGGCCCTCGCGGATATGGAGCCGGATCGGAGAGCGCAGCAGAAGGATGATGCGGGATCTGGGGCGCTGGTCGGGAGGTCGAACGGGGCTACAGCTTCGTCGCGTCGTTGGATCTTAAAGAAGGAGGTCGGGAGGAGAGGGAGAAAGAGGAGGGGGAGGAGAAGGAGGCGGAGGAGGAAGGAGGAGCAGGAGGAGGAGGGGGGGCGCAGGACGAAGCGAAATTAGAGGATCGAGTTGTGCTACAAGCACGAAGCCACACCTACATGCATGCGCCAAGGATTGCAACAGCAGGTTCACGCAAGCATGATCGAACAAACGGCGGACAAGCTCAACGCCCGACCGCTCTACCGTCAGGGCCGCGAGCAGTAACCCTACCAGTGTGGTTGCTCCGACCGCTCTGCTGTGCTGCTCGGCGCACAGCAGGGTCAGGAAGTCGAGGAGGGCTTGTCGCGAGAACAGTCTGCCAGCATTTTGGCCGCCTGGGGTCTGACGTGCAAATCCACACCGCGCATGGGGCATGTGAAACAACTATATGATCGATTGCGCTGCCGAGCGCACCATGCTTCGTACGCCGATGATGTGCCAGGGCTTTCGTGTCGGCGAACGCCTGTGAACAGTCACAACACACAGGTGGAATCCGAAGACGCATGACTCCAGTCGGTAACCGATTTAATTAAGAAAAAATACCAACTTACGTTTGCCACGCAGACTCGTCCTGTACAGCGTTCTGCCAAACCTCGGGGTCAGCGTCACAACTTGGAAACGCGGCGGCAACAAGGCAGAACTCGACAAGGGTTCAGAGATCAGCGCGACACTGCTCAACCCATGGCAGAGATTTGCCGCTCTTCTGCAGAGACAGATTGGCAAGGACTGAGCGGGGGCGCTTCCGCGTGACGCGTCCAGCATATTTGAGGCACCCGCGGAGCAAAATACAATCCACAGACGGCACTCCATTTTGCACACACGCCTGAAGGTCGTTGACATCCGACGGGCCAAAACGAACCTGGTCCACGATTATGCTAAACACGCGCATGTCTGCGGTACTCAAAGCCTCCTGGCTTATCACAGAAACAACGGCGACTTGAATGCCGGAAAACAGCTGGGACTCAATCAACGCGCGCCTGAAACAGAGACCTTCCGGGTTCTGTCAGTCTTCACGCTGCCAAATACTGCAACGGAAATTGGCGCATAAGCAGCCATGGCAGGCGCAACGCGATGGCGAGTGTCCGTAAACGTACGATTAGGTCGAGCATGTCCTCCTTCAGGCGGACTTTGAACGAAAAGTGAAAAATGGTTGAAGAATAATTAGACTTTCCAAACATAGTCGAAACATCGTCCCCTGACCATTTTCCTATTCTTGAATATTCCTCCTGTAGAGGGACAGGCCCGAATTAAACGTACGAGTCAACAACGTGCACGCGAGAAGGGGGAGGAGGAGGAGGAGAAGGAGGAGGAGGAGGAGGAGGAGGAGGAGGAGGAGGAGGAGGAGGAGTAGGAGAAAGGAGGGAGGAGGGAGGAAGAGGGAGGAGAAGGGAGGAGAAGGGAGGAGGAGGGAGGAGGAGGAGGAGAAGGAGGAGGAGGGAGGAGGAGGGAGGAGGAGGAGGGAGGAGGGAGGAGGGAGGAGGGGAGGAGGAGGGAGGGGGGGAGAGGAGGAGGAGGGAGGAGGAGGGAGGGGGGGAGAGGAGGAGGAGGAGGAGGAGGAGGAGGAGGAGGAGGAGAAGACCCACACCAGCTGAAGGTGCCACCACATTAAACATACATCAAAGAAACAAATCAAATACCGTCATCCGAGAGTTCGGCCTCCTCGCGCTGTCTCCTGTCAAGGACCTGCTGCCCAAGCCCTTCGGCCTGAACGCGGGAGGAGAACCCGAATAGCGCAAAACCTCGGATGAGGTCGACCCCGATCCGCTCGACGGCGGGGCCGGGTCCAAGCTCGGGCACCCCTCCGAGACCTAACTTCGAGGCCAGGAAGGTGCGAGAGTCGTCGGATAGCGAGCACGCTGCTCCGACTCGGCACTCCTTGCGGGATGGATGTTTGCCTTGCAAAATCCAAGCCAATTGCCTCTCGCGGCCTGGGGAACGGGACCCCAGGCAGTCCGACACGATAGCGTTCCGACCCCACGAACTCCCAGGGCGGCCGATGGACCCGCAAGTGGTGCAAAAAACTACAGGTCCCAAAGGAGCCCCAGCAGCCGAGGTCACTGGAGCTTCGATGCAGGAATGGCCTCTGGCTTTCCAAGGCCTGAGGAGGGCCCAAGCCTCTTCCCCCGGAGGCGGCGGGAGGACGGGGGAGGATAACACCTCGCCAGCGTCCTGCGCCTCGCCGCTAGCCGTAGCGGCTACGCGTTCCCTCCGACGACGACGGACGACGCTCCGACATCCGCCCCACCCACACCACCGCCATCATCCCCAAGGACGTCTGGTGGCAATTCAAATGTGCCGAGGTCGACATGTCGGAGCCAATCGAGCGGGACATGGTCATCCACCCCAGCATCCGCTATCATGGCCTCCTGACGGGCCGAGTACCTAGCCACCTGCTTGGCAATCTCATGACAGCCGATGATGACGAGACGATCGGCGGGGTCACTGCGATACAGCTCGGCCCCGCGACGCGCATACTCATCCGCTGCTTTGTTGCCGAGCCACTGCGCTCGGGTCAGGCGGCCTTCGATTACGTCCGTCTCTGTACAATGGGACGGGACTTTCCAGACAGAGCAATCGTCAAGCTTGTCGTGCACCTGGGCCCACCAGTGTGCCCGCGCATTTTCGGGGCCTGCAGCGGACCTGGGGTCCCGAGCACAATCCACGGTGCCCGCGCAATCAATATTGAGGCGGACTCCGGGGAAGAGGGTGGCATTGAGACAGAGCTGGAGGACAGCATAATCTTCGCCGTCCCGGGCGGCTTGGAAGGGTGCCTCAGCTAAGGGCACCACCCCCCAAATACACGACAAGACGACCCCCTCCCCGTCCGTGACGACCACCGCCCATCCCGCCACTCCCAGGGACCGAAGGCGGCCCTCAAAAGCCGATCCGTCCGTATGTACGTGCATTCCAGTCCCCAACATAAGCCCGTCGGCAGGCCAGTTGAGACGATGCATGTAGCAGGAGGACGGGTCGGGCGCTTTGTGCTTGAACCAGGCCGAGGGGTCGGGGAAAACCGCCCTCGAAAACAAATCCTGGGCTTGGCCCGAAAGCGCAGACACAAACCTGGCCGCCTCCCCGACCTGGCTCGAGAGTTCCTCACGTCTCCAAGCCGAGTGGGCAGGGCAAACAAAACGGCGGTGGAAGAGGGTCCCGGGCTCCCCACAGTGGAGGCAGAAAGGGCGGATATCGCACTTCTCGGCAAGACGCTGATGGCGCCAATTTCGGTTAGCTATCAGGCCACGGAGCACGCGGGAGCGATGGGCCGCCCAGCCTTCCGAGGCCTTGGCCGCAATCAGGTCCTGGGCAGGGCGGGAGCAGATCGGACCAGACCATCCGCCAACGAACGACGACTGACGACCTTGCTCATCGGCCACGATCGCATCCCAGCACGCCTGCCTACAGAGGCCTTCGAAGAAGGCAAGCGAGAAACGGCCGATCGCCCAGGGGACCCCATGCTGGTCCACCAGGCAGTCAGAATCCAGGTCGAGGTCCCAGCCAATCCTGCCGAGGGCGAGGAGGAGGGCGGACAGTGGCTGCTTAACCGCGCCCCAGGGCCTCTTGTGTCCAAGGGTCTCCCGGGCGTCCTCCAAAGTTGACAAAAACACAGCCCGGGTGACCGACTGGTGCCACCAGACAGAGACGAAGGTCTTTACAGCCGCCACAGTGAGGTGCACAAGCGGGTCGTTCGTCCAGGCGCTGCTGAACAGCAAAGAAAATCCAAGGGACGAGCCCGGCTGCAAAGGCCCGAAGCTGCGGGCCGCTGCAACCCTCAGCCCTCTCATCGCTGAGTTGCTGACCCCGAGGACGGGAGCCCCCCAAACAGCTTTGGCCGCGGGGCCCGCCCTGAACACACGAAAAGCATTTCTGCCACCGCCAAGCTTCCGAAGCCTGCCAGAAGCAGCATGGGCCCCAGAGAACCGAGCGGCCTGGACCGGGATCCTGCGGCGGGTGCCGTCGACCGCGCCCCCTCCGAGGTCCCGATGCGAGTCAAACAGCATCGACACATCGAGCGGCCACTCGGGATCGTCGAGGAGAAGGTCGAGCAGCTCATTGTCTGAAACCAAAAAAACAAGACTTGGACGTGTTGACTGGCAACTCGAGATGCTGCATGGCCGACAGTATCAAATTCACTGCCTTGACCAGCTGAGCAGCCACAGTGCGCAAGCCTCCTACAGCACGCAGCTTGATGTCGTCGACCAAGTTGATGGGCCTACAAACGGGCGCGTCGAGCACCACTTGCTTCAACACGCACAAGGTCAGCAGCTTGACGACCCCCGTGGCGCAGGAACACCCCGCCACCACCGTGCCATTCGGCCAGATGGCCCGAGTCGTGCAAGAAAGCCAACGGACTCGGCGTGGCCCTCGGTAGAGCACGCGCAGTGAGCGGAGCAGGCCAAGGTCGAAGTCGTAGTGCTGCGCTGCCTGCCTCAGCGCCATGTGCGAGACGTTCTCACAGAACCGGGACAGGTCGAAGAAGACCGAACCGCTCACCATCTTGTGGCGCCGGGCGTGCACCACAAGGAGGTTGTGGACATAGGCAGCCCTGTCTGACGCCGTGCCCCCCGACTTGCCCCAAAAGAAGGCCTGGTCCACGCTGAGCTTCCAGCGGCGCACCTCGGCCTGGCGCACGCGAGACCAGACCCGCCCCCACATGCAGAGGAGGCCGATGGGCCGTCGGCCGAGCTGCGGAGGCGGCTTCGGCAAGAACACCGTCGTCGTGAGCCAAAGGTCCACCATGACGGGGTTCCTCTCCCAGCGGTTGAGGATGTCCACGAACCTCTGGAGCAGCACCTCGTTCAGGTAGAGGAGGGCTCGCGGGTGGAAGTTGTCCCAGCCGAGGCCCGTCTGGTGAGGGAACCTGCTGACCACCTCGCGGTCGGTGGTGATGGCCGACAGGCCAGTGGTGACCTGCCACTGGCTGGCCTCCTCCTCCGACCCCCTGGAAGGCTTGACCCACAGCGCGAGCCACTCGTCCAGAATGGCGCCCGCCACCGCCGAGCCGACCTGGGCCGGGTGCCGAGGGTCGTCGGCCTCCTCGACGGCCGCCGCCTCGCCTCTCTTCTGCTTGATGAGGCGATGGGCCACTCGGCCTGGCCCATCCAGCGACTCGGCGCAGAAGGACCTCCAGTCCTGGGCGCGCTGGGCAGCGTCAGTTCGACGTCGCATCTCCACCTCCGTCTCCAGCACCCCGTCGAACCAGCTGGCTAGCGGGCTGTTCCTGCTGGCCAGCCCGAGCCACTGAGCCCTGGCGGCGTTAGTCAAGGCCGGCTGGTCGGACACAGCTGGCTGCAAGACCAGCGCCTCGGCCTGGCGCACCAGCTGGTCGTGGAGGGACTGCCGATGACCGCGAGAGCCAGCCTTCGCCTTGCCCCAGCGCCACAGGGCCCGCCAGCAGCGCAGGAATCCAGCCCAAGCCTCCGTGCTGGAGGTGTCGAGCTTCCGCTGCTCGGCCTGGTGGAGCCCGCTGAGCGGCTTGAGCACCATCACGATGCCCTTGCCACGGCCAAGGTAGTGCCGAACACTGGCCGACTCCACCTCCAACTTCTTTACCAGGCGCCGCTCCGCTAGGTCAAACCAGCGGCCGCAAGCCGACGCCAAATCCTCCAGCGGCTCCGACAGCTCAGCCAGCTCGGCCTCCAACGCCTCCGCGGGCACCTGTAGCTTCAGGATCGCACCCTTGGTCTTGGGGAGGCTGAAGGCTCTGCGCGGGCCCTCGACCCACACCACGGGGGCCGTCCAGAAATTCTGGAGGCGCAGGCTGACGCAACAGTGCGTGCCGACCGGTGTTTCCGACATAGTCTGTGGCGCCTCCGCCCGATGCGCCAGCGTCGACGAGACCACGAAGAAATCGTACTCTGATGGCCCGCAGGTCGGCATGTCCGACGCCAGCAGCACGCCCCCGACTTGATCAACCCAGCGGGACGCCAGGAGCACCTCTGGCTCGACGTTACAGTCGGCCCCTATCAGGAAGGGCTCGCCGAACTGCCCTATCAGGCCGCCCACTTACTCCAGCAGGTCCATGTTCTCACCGTCCAGGCAAATGGACGCGACCAGGCACAGGGACACCAGGAGCAACGTGGCGCCGCCACCAAAGTGCGCGCGCCGCGTGATGACGCGGTGGGCCCAGCGCTCGTCGACGCTAGCCGCCTGGCCGACGCCGATGCAGTTGGACACCGCGATGCCCACGCCGCCCGAGACCTCTAACCGCCCTGGCCCCGTGCGCTGGACAGGCCCCTGGGCCAACTGCATGCCCTGCCCGGCGCACCACTGGTGGGCAGAACCGACCATCTCATCGTCGAAGAACCGGGTCTCCTGGACGAACAGGATGTCGGGCCGCCTCCCTCGCGCCTGCAGCCACTCGCCGACTGCTCTGGCCCTGGCCCAGGTGTCAGCGTTGATGGTGCCAACTGTCAGCGCATCGGCCGAGAAGGGCTGGACCGCGGGCAGCAGCTCATTGAGCTTCAGCGCGACCTGCGCGGAACATGGACTCGATGCAGACCTCGCAGTGAAACCGCCCGCAACCTCCGCGCAGTTCGCGGCGCCGGAGGTGGGCGCCACGCCGCCGAGGTGTGACGGGCGGCTCGCGCCGGAAGATGGCGATGCCGAAACCGCGTCTCCCCAGGTCGAAACCGCGTCTCGATAGGAACTGGGTTTTCGAGCTGTCGAAGAAGTCGAAGCCGCGTCTCGATAGGAACTGGGTTTTGTAGCTCCTGCGGGCAAATTTGCGTCAACGAGGTCCGAGCCGAGCACAAAGAGCACGCGCTCGGCGGGCTGCGCCGCCTGCGCAATCTGAACCGCGACGTCACGAACCTAGTAAGGGCCCACACCATGGGCTCCCTGGGGCCGCGGGCGGCCTGGCACCGCGGAGGCCGCACGCATCCGCTCAAAGGCTTGCTGCACCTCCAGCTCGCCCTCAGGGACCAGGATGCCAGCTTGCCCCAGTCGCGTGCGCATCTCACCAAGATCGAAGACAGGCTGCTGGGGCTGGGAGCTTGCGACGCCTGGCTGCTCAGGCGGGGCGAGAAGTCCCGCGGCCGTCTGCCCGGGCCCAACGGCGGCGCCAGCGCCGGTGGCTCCGCCCGCCGGTGCTGCCGCGGCGGTCGGCACCACCTGCACGAGCTGCTGCTGCTCGCAGGTGGGCAGCTTGGCCGCCAGCTGCTGCGCAACGGTCGTCTGGTCAGGGACGACCACCCGAGCTCCTCCAGCAACTTAGCCAGCTTCTGCGTGTCCATCTGAAGGGCCGAGACGCAGACGGGGTCGAGGGGGGCGACGGGCGGCGCGGCCGCGTCCGACGGCGCAGCCGCCACGAGGACGGCCTCCTGCTTCTTGAGGTCGGCAAGCTCCGCCTCGGCCACGACCAGCTCCTGCTCGTGCCGGCCGATGTCGGTCTGCAACTCGGCCAACCTGGCGCGCTTGGCCTCCAAGTCGCTCTTGGTCTTCTGCAGGCCGCGCTCGCTGGACTCGATCTGGCGCAACAGCATGCGCATCTGCTGACAGTGAGGCTGCGCCGAACGGAGCTCCGCCTGCAGCTGCGCCTGCTCCGCCGCGAGAGCCTTGCCCATGTTCTGCCAGGCCTCGCCGCTGAAAGCCCTGGCGGCGGCCAGCTCCTTGTCGATGGCCGCGAGGCGCTGGCGGGCCTCTCGCTGGTTCGCGCCGCCGTCGACGTCCATGTCGCCCTCGCCTGTCCCAGCGGGCGGCGCCGACTTGGCCTGCTTGAGCTCCGCCTGCAGCTGCTGGACCTGGGCCGCAAGTTTGGCCACCGACCAGGGTGCGGCCGTGCCGCTGCTCGTGCCCTGGCCGACGGAGGCCGACGGCTCCTTGAGCGCGACGTACCCTGCGAAGCACGAACCTTGAGGCTGCTTGCAGGAGAAGCAGCTCTTGTTCTCCGCGAAGTTGAGACATGGGGGAGGGGGAGAGGAGGGAAGAGGAGGGAGGAGGAGGGAGGGAGGAGGAAAGAAGGAGGGGGGAGGAGGGAGGAGGGAGGGAGGAGGGAGGAGGGAGGAGGGAGGAGGGAGAAGGGAAGGAGGAGGGAGGAGGGAGGAGGGAGGAGGGAGGGAGAAGAGAGAAGGGAGGAGAAGGAGGAGAAGGAGGAGGAGGAGGAGGAGGAGGAGGGAGGAGGAGGAGGAGGAGGAGGAGGGCATTCCCGTCGCCCTCGATGGGCCACCGCGCCGTGCCCGCTCTGAGAAGGCCTCCTCCTTCTCCTGACACGCGTTCCAGCAACTCGCCGACGGCTCCATCGTCGGCGAACGGCTGCGCGGACCACCGCCTCCAAGGACGCTGGACCGGCGGAGCGGGCCCCGAGGGCGCACTCTGGCGGGTTGCTGCCATTGGGGGGGCACCAGAATCGCTGGCCTCCAACGCGTGCGCAAAAAAAACGGCCTAGCTCGACTCGAAAAGAAACATGCCCAATGCCACAGCTACGCACAATTGAAACATACCGACCCCACTTTGCAACGCTGGCGGCCACCCATGAAACTCAGCACGGCTGCGTCGAGGGAGCCAACGGACAACCATGCACCATCGTGCATGCACTCGGCGAGTTCAACAGCTGTCGGGTCAACCCCTATTGCAACAGGACGCAGGCCTGGACCTCAATGTAATTACAAAGCCAGTGCGCAGGCTCCTCACTGACGCCAGAATACACAAGGTGGAGCAGCTGGTCGGCAGGGGGGATGCGCCCCCATCCAAGAACGAGCTGCCTCACTATTCTGTCGAAGAAGGCTTTGACTATGCCAATAAAAGCAAGCAGATGGACCTATTGAACAAAGCAGCGGCCTCGATGGACAAATGCATCATGTGAGAGGCGCAGTCGGTACCGCCGCCAGCTACAGCCTGGCGTTGGTCACGAAGGATGCGTGACGCGCACTGCGCCTCGCACTCGTGTTTGAGAGCGCCCGGGACGGCTTTCGACGCGAGGTCTGCAAGGAGAAGGCCGCGGCTGTGATCACACGCGCATCGGTCCCCTTCCCCTTGTAATTACCGACCGACGACCCGGCCGCCCTGTCATTGGCCAGGCCCGGAGGCATCCGTCTTAATCCGACGGGACGCCTCCGAGCAGCGGACCGCAGCCGCGCTGCCGCCAGCTTGGAAGAGCTCGGCGGGGGTCAGATCGGGTCCGCCACTCTCGATGCCCACGAGCCGGGCGAGCACTCTCTCCAGGAGCTCCGGGCCGAGATTCGAAGCACGTGGCACGGTCGAGAGAGGTCGCACGGGCTCGCGCAGGGCAGCTTTGGGAACAACTCCGCCAGTAAAAACCTGTGCAACATGCTGCTGCCACCTTCGTTCAAGTGATTCCTTGCTGTCTACGAAAGGACCGTCCAACTCGTAAACAGCAGAGGTGGCGCCAAGCGCGCGGCCAGTAAGGGCCGGAATGACAGCATAGGAACCGCGCGCACCGCCGTGCACCGCACAGGTTTGAGCGCTGGTCGCCATTGCACCATGGAACACATGGCGGTCTCTCTCAACGAGGGGGCGCGACTGATCTTGACGCCTGGCGATATGGAAGGTGATCTGGGCCACCGCGAAACTGGCCCTCGCCATGCGCCTGCAAGCATCGATTGCGGTGCCCACGCGAACCCACATAGAGGTCTCGGCGAAGACCAACACATGCTAGCACGAAAACGCAGCTAGCGGCAGCTGCGCACGCTCATGTCTCCGGACAGCGCGGCGCTGGAGACGCCGCACAGGCGCAATTTGTCGCGTCATGGTCCACGTCGCCAGCGAAATCCACACTTGCCTAGGGGCGTCGCTGGCATTCCCGAAGTGGCGAAGTGCGCTTTGCCGGACACACGTGCGAGGGCTTCCAGGTGATCATCAATGTGGGTATGAACAGGGGCCCGATACCAACAGAAATCATTCTGGAAAGCCTGCCACCGCGTGGGGTCAGCAAGCGCATGTTCATTGACTCTGAATGCCACATTGGGCGAAGCACAGGAACATCAAGGCGCATGGCAACAGCGAAACGATCATCACGCTGCCCCAGGGCGAGGCCCACTGATTCGTCGACCCAGGACTGCTCCACCTGGGGGAGGACAGCGGGGGGCACGCCAACGCAGCATGGGGCGAGAAGGGATGCGCAGCATCTCCCGCCATTGCTGTTCTCGCGGGTCGGACCGCACCCTCCGCTTCCAGGGGACTCGACAGAGCCAACACGCGGCACGGGCCTCGACAGCGAAGCACCTTCTCGAGACCAGCATGCCTGGCACGGGCTGCCAGAGCCTCGCCGCCGCGGCCCGCCCCGCGGGGAGCACGCGGAGACGCGGAGACGCGGCGCCGACGCAGGGCAGTACATGGACATTAGATTCGAACCCTGTGGCCCAAGATGCCCCCCAGACCCCCGAAATTAATATTGATGGCGTGGCGACGGGGGGGGCGAGAGTGGACAGAAATATGCGAACCCCAAAGCACCGCCTCTACTGAGATCAACATTGACGTCGGGGGCGCGGGGGTGATTTCGAATCTCCCTCAAATGTGTAAGGGTTCGAATCTATTGTCCATGTACGGGAGCTCACGCACGGGGGGGGGGGGGGGGGGCTGCTCGCCCGCGGTCGCAAAAGAGGCGGGCGGTGCACGGTGGGCGGAGCAGGCACCCCGCATGGGAGCCGCGGACGCTGGCCGCGGAGCAGCGGCACCCGCTGGGCCTCGCAGGCACGAAGGCTCCGAAGCCGGAGGCAGGATGGCTGCGGAGGAAGCGGGGGACGGCGGGCAGAGGAGAGGAGGAGGGAGAAAAGGGGGAAGAGTAACAAGGGGGGAGGGGGGGGGAGAAGGAGGAAAAAAAAGGAGAGGATCAGATGACACAATGTAGGAAGGGATAGGAGATGCTGATACGAGAGAGGAGAGGGGAAGCTGACATGAGTGGAGAGAAGAACAGAGAAGAGAAGGGAAGATAAGAAAAGACAAGAGAAATGAACATAAGAGAAGAGAAGAGACGAACCGATACGATAAGATAATACACGGGCTATGCTTAGATAATAAGCCACGCGAGCAGCATGCATGATGATTGAAGAGACGATGAAGGAATATAGCGTGAGGGACTCTGGAATATGATGAGGGAGGAGAAAGAGCGGGGCAGCGGCTCAACAACGGACGGGTCAGGGTCGAATATCAAAGCCCACTCGCCACGAATGTCCAGAGCGAGGGTCCTCATCGACCTCATCGTCATCATCACCACCATCATCATCAACATCATCAGCATCATCATCACCATCCCTCTTGGCATATTTTACTTATCCTCCCGAGTTTCGTCTTGATGATACATCGATTGTCTCCTCTGCTCCTCTTTCTCTGATCATATACATCATTCCTCTCCCGTTCTCTCTCTCTCTCTCTCTCTATCTCTCTCTGTCTCTCTCTCTCTCTCTCTCTCTCCCCTGGACATTCCTCCTCCACCCCCTCTTCCTCCACCTTCCCCAAACCACTTATCTCGTGTCTCATCCTCTGCCGCCATATCCTCCATCCTCCCATGTGTTCCCCCTCCCCCCTCTCCTTGGCTTCATCATCCTTCCCATCGCCATCAAGACACTCATCTCTCGAGGCGACGGGCAAGGATGAATAGAGGAGTCGGGTAGGCTCCCTTCCCCTCCCCTACCTCTTTCTCTCTCTCGTTCTCTCTCTCTCCCTCTCTCTCTCTCTCTCTCCCTCTCTCTCTACCTCTCTGTTCTTTTCTGTTTCAACCACGGGCTGCATTTCCCTCCTCCACATCCCACATCCCAGACGTTAGAACGCACTGCGCGCTCGCTCCTGATGAGGGTGATAGGGGGACATCCTGCGGAAATTTGGGACCACCCTCGGGTGAAGGTGAGCCCTCATGGAGGTTCTTCGAAGTGTTCGGGATCGGCGTGGGCGAATATTCTGGAAGCAAGGTTATTGGTGAAGCAGGGGCATCTTGGACGCTCTTTTGGGGCTCTCCTGGGCCGCCTTAGAGCTCTCTTGGGCCGTCTTGGGGCCCTCTTGGGCTGTCTTGGAGCCTTCTAGGGGGCCACTTAGGCCGTATTGGGGCCACTTGGGAGGCCCCTCGGGCAGCCAAGGCCTTCTTGGGGTCCTCTTGGGCCGCCTTTGGGGGGCTCGGGGGCCGCCTGGGGGCCATCTTGGACGCCCTGCTGGGGCCCTCGTGGGCCGTCTTGGGGCTCTTTTTTGGCCGCCTGAGGGCTTTCTTGGGTTGTCTTGGGGCCCTCTTGTGTTGTCTTTGGGCGACTTGGGAGGTCCCCCGGGCCGCTGTAGGCGGTCAGGAGGCCGAAAAAGCGAGAACGCTAAGAACCTCCAAAGGCCAACAGGAAATCTACAAGTTTGGCCTCTTGCGACTCCCTTGGAGGAGCTCTTTGTGCCCCCTCGGGCTGTCTTGGAGCGCTCCGGAACAGCAGTCTTGGAGCTTTGTAGGCCTCCGTGAGGCCATCCTGGGCAACCTCAAGGGCCCCTTGGGACACCCGGTAGCTTCGGGAAGCTCGATGGGACTCCCAGCACACCAGTCGCCAGTCGAGGCTCCGGCCCGGGGGGCCCTGGCCCTAGCCCCCCATCATATGTATAAGAAAGCCCAGAGAAGAACAGATAAGAGAAACAATAAGAACAAACTATGATAAACGACACGGTGGGACAACATTGTATCACCTGATATGAAAGAAGTTGCAAGCAAGGGAGAGTGGAGAAGATAAGAGAAGGGAAGAAAAGAAAAGAAAGTAGAAGATAAGAGAAGAGTAAAGACGAGGACAGAAGGGACGAGAAGAGAAGGGAGGAGGGGATAGGAAGATCAGGGGAGAGGAGAAGGAGGATAAGGAGGAGGACGGGGAGGGATGGAGAGGGGAAGGGGAGGGAGAGAGAGAGAGAGGGAGACGGCAGAGGGAAATAAGGGGAGGGAGAGTAGTGGGAGGCAGAGGGGGAGGAAGGAAGGAGGAAGGGGTAGAAAGAAGGGAAGGGGCTCCCTCCATCCATGTCCTCCTCCTCCTCCTCTTCCTCCTCCTCCTCCTCCTCCTCCTCCTCCTCCTCCTCCTCCTCCTCCTCCTCCTCCTCCTCCTCCTGCGACCTCTCCGAAGCGAGTCGTGATGCCGACGCGCCACATGCCACTTACGCCACCACACCCGCCAAAAGGGGGCGGGCGTGGGTGGCGCCTCCGACTCGGCCAACGCGCCGAGCACTCGAACGAAAACAGCGATGAGCGGCGCCGTGGGGTCCCCGAGGGGGGAGGGCCCACGGACAGAGACCGCTTGGCGGGTGGACCCAATCTGGTTACGCCGGCATCAAGGAGGCGGGCGAGCCAGGATGGGGCCAGAAATCAGCACTCACCTGCACGATGACAGTCGGCCGTGCGGAACGGCTGGACCAGCAGGTGCCACTCTTTGTTCAGGGAATAACGAGCAGGGGTGCGCGCCAGGTTGGCGAGCACCTTGGCTCCATGGGTGCCTGGCGCGGGAGAGCCCAGGCAGGCCCCCTGGAGCCTTGCAGAGACTTTGGCCCCTCCAAGGCCACAACGCGCACAAACAACCATCCATTTCCCTCCACAAAGCTGAAAGGGGTGGTTCACGTGGACACACTCACCCGCGACCTCACCACGAACAACGAGAGAGTCAGCTCGAGAGAGGATGGGTGGGGTGGCGGTGGGCGGCGGCGGCAGCACATGAACGGGGGGCGCGGCGGTCCTTGAGCGCCGTCGCCTTCACGTGCAAACAATCGACATCGGCCAAGACAGGCCGAACCTGAGCGACCCAGTCGGCCCAGGACCGAAGCACCATGGATTTCGCGTCCCTGGAGTCCCGAAACTCTTTCGGGATCCTGGCGGCACGCGCAGTGCCCTTGGCCCAAGAGTCGGCCGAGCGGTTGCCGAAAAGCTGGAGAGAAAAAGAAAAAAAAAAAAAAAAAAAAAAAAAAAAAAAAAAAAAAAAAAAAAAAAAAAAAAAAAACACGAGAGGCGACCCTGCTGCACATGCTCGTGTGTGGCGTGCGCGGGCACCTTGACGACGCGCACGTGCTCCAATCCACCCCAGTCGTGCACGCGCGCCCACACCTGTCTCCAAACGTCGGCCCAAGCGCTGGAGGCAGCGCAGCACGCATGCTCCCCACGCTCATAGAGGCCACGAACAACGAAACTGGAATCACTGAAGAAGACCGTGCCAGACATAGCATGCTGAAGCCCTCGGAGCAACGCATACAGTTCGGCACAGTCGATATATCGATAGGGGTCTTCAAGGAGACCAACAAAACCGCGCGCGCCCGATGAGGACAGTCGAGACTGATGGACACACAAACCCACGCACAGGCTCGCGCATGCGAGGGCAAATCAGCATCATAAACACTGCCATCGAGGAACACGTGTTCACGTAAATCAAGCGGGCCTCCTCCGATCCACCTGTCAGGCTGAAGGTCCGAGCACGGGAGAGGAGCAGCAGGCACCAGCAGCCTCTCCGCGAACAAGAGAGGGAGAGGATCCAAGGAAGCCTTCGCCAGTCTGGCGATGAACTCGGGCGGCGAGAGATGCGGCACTAGCTCTTCAATCCCTGGGCAGGAGGCACGCCGATGCAGCAACGTGCCAGGACCGTCGACACAAAACTTGCACTCTCCAGTGGGGGGCAACTTCGAAACCCACTGGCGATGCTGAGGCCATTGGCCCCCCACTAACGAGTGAAGCGATGTGACACTTTGTTCCTGGGCCGTTCGGCATCTGGAAGACAGAACCTGACGGATGGGCTCTAACAGACAGCCGTTGGCAAGCTCGGCAACCCCTTCGCGCTCAGCAACCTTGCTCCAGAGAGTGGCTTCCGCAGCACGAACAGGCCAGGGACGCAAGGCCCGAGGACACTCAGAGGAGAGGTCGAGAGCTCCAAGCCCAGGGACCCGCCACGAAAAGCCAGAAATCACAAGGCCAATTCTCTGGGCGGTTGCGGCGCAAACCGAGAAGGGGCCCCGAATGCTGGACCAGGGGCTGACGTGACCCTCCAAACGCTCAACCTCAGCAACGATCCCTTGCTCCAGCATTCTTCGGGGAAGCCAATTGTCCCATACTGCGTGGGCGAACGCCATGAGAGGGTCGAGGTTGAGGGGGTAGAAGGGGTCCACAGACGGCTTGTGCGCGAGCGTAAGCATGAGCGCGACAGACCGACCAGACAATCGCTGACTCTGCACGTGCGCCTGCAGCGTGCGCGCGGCGCGGAGGTCGCAACCATTCGTGCCAAGTACACTGCCTCTGTACCGAGTAGACGAGAGGACGGCGGACTGCAACACATTGTGAAGAAAACGGCGCTTGCCAAGACCTCGAAGCAACAGCAACTTGTGACCACGGCGCATAGCAGGCTGCTTGCGCGCACGCCTTGCGGCGCGCGGTCTGACCTTGCCCGCCCCGGAATCGATGCCCAAATTGCGTTCAACTTTGACAGCCAGCACACGACGACGCTTGAGCTTTTTCTCTAGGCAAGCACGGAGCGACGGCGTGGAGGCCACAATGCGACTCTTTTTGGCAGCGACAGGCATCTGGATAGCGGCGAGCTCGCTGTGCAGGAGCGAAGTAGCGCCTGCAAGCTCCGCCGCGACGTCGGCTTCTCGCCCAAGCCGCTGGAGCCCACAATCGTCGACAACCGAACCAATGCAAACGTTCGCAAATGCTTCTTGGACCGTGTCCAAAGGAAGCAGCAACATAATCTGCAGCATGAGGGTGGCAAAATGGCACCCAGGCAAAACTGCCTGCAACGTGGACACGGGACAGGACACGGCATTCTGCAGAGACAAAATCCTAGGGCACAAATAGAGCTCGACGGGTAGCTTCAACTGGCGGATCGGGAAACCTGATCTCGTGGCGGCCGAGACTAGCAGAGAGTGCTTAATTCGCTCGAAAGCCTTCTGAAGCCCCTAGCCCATTCGGCGGACGCCGGCTGAATCCAGACCAGTTTGTCAGAGCTGCGCCCAGCCGTGGACCACCAGAACTGCCTAGGGTGATCAGCTTGCCACTTAGCGACTGACGGCTTGCGCAGTCTGCCCTGCAAGCGGCCGAATACGTGTATGAGCGCGACGGGGCGAACACCTCCATCGCGCTTGTCCAGGAACACAACCTTGTTCCACAGGACAGGCCACCGACAAGTGGATTCTATTTCCATGATGACGTCAATGAGAGACTCTAACGCGTAGTCGGACAGAGCAATCAGCTGGCGCGGACACAGCCGGTCAAAACCACAGCCAGACCTGCGCGGGAAACTCTTCACAACAGGCTTAAAATGTTCGAGGCTGGGTCGCGGAAAAAGCGGGCCGAGATCGTCAGGCCACTGGATGGCGTCATGGCGCGCTCCAACCCCCACCAGTCCGACCACTCCCGAGTCGACAACTCCACCTCCTCCTGAAGCGCGGCAGGCGCACTGCCGTAGAGACTGCTGGCACGCCAGGGCACAGGTGGCTTCGAGCATGCATACAGCGCTGATACACCGTCGACTGAGTCCCTGCGCACCCAGTCTTTTCAACCCGCGAGTTTGCCCTGCTCAGCATTGCGGTGCGATCGCACCGCAAGCTCCTTGGTGATAGTGGCGGCGGCGGCAGCTAGCTCGAAAGGCAATGCGCGGGCAAGCAACAGCAGCGCGGCCCAGGGCCTGATGTGGACCTCACTGACGCCAGCGGCTCTAGCACGAGCGGGTAGCTGCTTAGCAAGGCGAAGAGTGCCCTGCCTTAGCGGCGGTGGCTGCCACTTGGCAAGCCCGTCAAAGCAACGGGCGACTAGGCGCCACCATACCCCTGCTGGGCTGCGGCGTGGGAAGGGCAACGCCTGTGGCACAGGCGGCGTGCAGACAAAGATGGCGAGCGGCTCAGCTCGCCCGAAGTACTGCGGGTGATCGACGGGGTTGAGGTTACGCAGATCGCCCACGTCGAGCTCGGCAGCGGCAACCCACTTGACCCACATGTCGTTGAGGCTGGCGTGCTGCATGGCGTCGCTGACTTCTTGCCACCGCACCGAGGGGTCGAAACGCCTGCACCCAACAGGTACGTCGACCGGAAAGCGGGAGGGCACGCGAACAATCTGATGCTGCAAGCAAGTGGCCGCCAGAGGCCGCGCTGTGAGCACAACAGGGTAACGCGGCGCGGTGCCAGCGTCGTGCAGGACCTCGAGACTCACCGCGTAGGAGAGGACCGAGGACGCCACAAAGAAATCGATGGTTCGAGCACCTGACGCGGCCGAGTTAGTACACGTGGAGCACGAAGGGCTGAGGACCACGGCATTGACTGCATCCACCCATCCGCTGCCTTGAAGATCAGATGGGGGCACTTGAAAATCGCCTCCAAGAACGAACGGCCCTTCACTGTGGTGCAAGTAAACTGCGATGTAAAGAAAGCCCCCTGGAACCAGCCCTGAGCAATGGAGCGCGCGGGCACGACCGCAGGCCAGGATGCTGGGCGCGCACTCGAGGTTGGTGAGGCCGACTGCGAACGGAACGAGTTGCAACAACCCGCCCGACGTACCACCAGCCCGAGTGACGGTGGCCTGTGGCATGACGACTCGCCATCAAACTCGCCGCAACCTCTGCTCCCAACTGGACCACATAGGAGAATCTGAAACGTGATGCTCTTGAGCTGCAACAGCATGTGCTTGCCGAACTCGGTCGTGGCCCAGTAAAGCCTCCAGTCCAGCAAGCCCACTAACATTTGAGGTGACGAACGACCAGCTTGAGCCGCCATCAGGAACTCGCCTGACCTCCGCCGCTGGAGCTGGTCGCGCGCTGCTTCTTGGCTGCGTGCAAGATGGAGTCGAAGACGGAGGATACCAGCTCGCGCTCGACGCCGCGAGCTGCCGCCAGCTGGTCCGCAGCGGACACGGGTGCATCGTCCTCAGTGGAGTCAGCCCTCTGCGCGTTGATGCACGCCAGCAACTCTTGGAAGGCTGCGTCAGCTCGGGCCTGAGCGGCAGCGGCGTCGGCTGCCCGCTGCTCGGCCAGGCGCTGGGCCTCAGCTGCCTGGGCAGCCTGCACGCGGGCGGCCTCAGCAGCGGCTGCAGCGGCTGGGTCCAGCTGCGGTGGCTGCTGGTGTTGTGGCTGCCCAGCGGGAGGAGCCATGTCATCGTCAGCAGGCTGAGCAGGAGCAAGCTGAAGCAGCGCCTGAAGGGCAGGGACCACTGCCTGCAGCTGCTCGCCGAAGGCCGTGAGGCGCGGGTCGGCAGCGCCGCAGTTGGCGAGGCCGTTGAGCTGCGCGATCGGGTCACCTGACGTCGCCTTCTGAGTGTAAGCCTTGGCAGCTTTACCCGCTGCCTCCTTGCACTTCTGCTGTAGCCCCTGTAGCTCGCCTTTGAGCTTGGCCGCATGTGCGATGGCTTCGTGCGCCTGTTCAGTAACTTTGTCGAAGGCCTTCTGCTTGCCTTGGACCAAATTCTGCGAGTGATCCTGCCTAATTCTGGCTGACTTGGCGGCGGCGCGCGGCTCTCCTTCGAGAACAGCACGCTGGGCGGCGACACGCTGGATGAGTTTGGGCGCCCAGCCGTCGGACACCAGGGCGAAATTTGCGGGATCCATACGAGCGTAGACGTCGAGCTGGGCGTCGGCAAGGACGGAGGGCCCCTTGTTGTTCTTGGGGGGGCCATTGGCCCAGACACCTTTGGCAGCACGACCTCCTTGTGGCTTGGGTACGTCTTGCGGTGCCTCCTTCCCGCAAACACGGCAGCGCGTGCGGCTGAGGTAGTTGAAGCGGTACCCGCACTTCTTGTGGCCGCAGCGCCACGTCTGAAATCCATCCATGGAACGGCGAGCGGGGAACCCGCAGCACAACAACTGAGAAAAGGAAGGAGGTATGACCTCCGAAGCTGATAGGGGCCGCTGATCCCATGTGCCAAAAAACCTCAGGTCTGAAGCAAGTGGCTACGGACTTGAACCCAAATGGCTACGGATCTCCTCCTCCTCCTCCTCCTCCTCCTCCTCCTCCTCCGCCTCCTCCTCCTCCTCCTCCTCCTCCTCCTCCTCCTCCTCCTCCCTGCCCACTGCTCATCCCTGCTTCCCCCGTGCCCTGTGGCTTCCTCCCCCCCTGGCTCGCCGCGCGAACACCAGGGGGGCACGCCCGCCGCGGGGCTGCTGCACGCGCCAGGAGAAGGACGCGGGGAGGCGAAGGAAACGGGGAGGACCAAGGGAAGCACGAGCGGCACCGGGAGGGAGGCCCCGGCCCCCAGCGACCCGGCTCGAACGAGATCGCGCCCCACTCGTGTGTCAGAGCTCTCCCCGCGCGGCCGCCCTCGTCTTCTTCCTCCCGCCTGCACGCCGGCCAAGTCGCCCCTCGGTTGCCCTGGGCCGCACAGTCCCACGCTGGAGCGGGGACTGCCTCGGCCTCGCCGCCGACGCAAACAGCGTCGAAGCGCTCCGCGCCCGGACGTCGTCTCTGGCCACCGGGGGGCTGCCAAGCCCAGATGGTCTGGTACCGGAAATTTTCGGTAGCGATTTCGACGCACCCCGAATTTCGGTAGCGACCGGATCTTCGTTTGAGGGCGTTGAAATAGCGGATTTCAGAACGCTCTGATACCGGTATTGGGCGCTACATTTCGGTATTTCGGTAGCGACCGATCTCTGCGGAGCGCTACCGGAAATTTTCGGTAGCGGACCGTCAGGGAGGAGCGGCACGGAAGGAAGACCCGGTCCCGGGGAAGGTGGGGAGAGCTCTGGGGGCTGGCGACCGGGAGCATCTGGTGGGCGGAGGTCTTGAGAGCGAGAGAGCCTGCGCCCGAGCCTGTTTTTGCGGCGGCGGGGCTTTAGTACGCGCTCGTCTTCGACTGCGCCAGGTAATCCGACCACTCCTGGAAGGGTGGCTTGATGAAGTGCGTCGGCTTCCACAGGTCGGGCGTGAGGTAGCCGAAGGTGGACTTGAGAGCGTCGAAGGTGGCCTTGATGAAGTTCCCCTTCGTCCGGGTGTGGCCGCACGAGCACGTGAAGCAGTCCTTCGAGTAGGGGATCGACTACAGAATTGATTTACCCTAGACTTGACTTGGATGGTTGCCAGATCTACGGCACAAATAGCTTCGTAGGTTCGACGACCGTGCCCCCTAGCACGTTGAGGCGTGCCAGAATGCCAAGTGCTGTCTGGTAGGGTTACTGGAATCTTCTAAGGGACCCCCCCTCTCCCCGCCGCACTTCGCCGCGCGCACCGCCCCCTCTTCCCGAGGCTCCCTAGGCGCTAAGACACGTCCCTGGCGGTCTCCAAGGCGTCCACAATCTCCAAGATGGCTTTCTAGGTGGGCCTGGGAGGCCACCAAGGCCACCGAGATGGCCCAAGATGCCTCCCAGACCGCCGAAGAGGTCCCAAAGAAGTCCCGACAGCGCTCCAAGAGGACCCCCAGCGCATTTTGGTTTTCGATGTTTTTCACGTCATCCCCTTTTCAAACTTCCGACGCTCCAAGACGGCCCCAGGGCCCCCAAGACAGCCCCAAGACGGCTCCAGAGGCTTCCAAGAGGGCCCATCGACAGCCCAAGAGAGCCCCAAAACGGCCAAAGAGGCGCCCAAATAAGCCCAAGAGAGCCCCAAGGCGGCCTCAAGAGGGGTCCAAGAGAGGGGGGACACGAACGGACAACTCCAGCCGCCTACCGCCCGAAGAAGCCCCCGGGAGACCTCAAGAGGCCTCCAAGGAGCCCCAAGAGGCCCCCTTCAAAGGCCTCCAAGAGGCCACCAGACGGCCACCAAGAGACCTCGATAATGCCTCCAACAAGCCCCCGAGGGGGCTCCCACGGCATCCCAACGATCATCATCATCATCATCATCATCATCATCATCATCATCATCATCATCATCAGCAGCATCAGCAGCAGCAGCAGCAGCATCATCGCCACTATCATCATCATCATCATCATCATCATCATCATCATCATCATCATCATCATCATCATCATCAGCATCAACATCATCATCATCATCAGCAGCAGCAGCAGCAGTATCATCATCAGCATCATCATCATCAGCAGCAGCATCACATGCATCAGCATCAGCATCATCAGCCTCATCATCACCATCATCATCAGCATCATCAGCATCATCAGCATCATCGTCATCAGTATCATCATCAGAAGCAGCATCATCAGCATCATCACCATCATCAGCAGCATCATCGCCACTATCATCATCATCATCATCATCATCATCATCATCATCATCATCATCATCATCATCATCATCACCCATCATCATCATCATCATCATCATCATCATCATCATCATCATCATCATCATCATCATGATCATCATCGTCATCGTCATCGTCATCATCAGCAGCAGCAGCAGTATCATCATCAGCAGCATCATCATCAGCAGCATCACATGCATCACCATCAGCATCATCAGCCTCTTCAACATCACCATCATCATCAGCATCATCTGCATCATCGGCATCATCATCGTCATCAGTATCATCATCAGAAGCAGCATCATCAGCATCATCATCTTCAGCGTCATCAGCATCAACATCCACATCATCATCATCATCATCATCATCATCATCATCATCATCATCATCATCACCATCACCACTATCAGCATCATCATCACGCAGCATCATCATAACCATCACCATCATCAACACCATCATCATCATCATCATTTGCATCAGTATCATCAGCATCATCAGAAGCAGCAGCCTCATCAGCATCATCATCATTTACATTATCATCATCATCATCAGCAGCAGCAGCATCATCCTCACCATTATCAGCAGCATCGCCACTATCATCATCATCATGCAGCATCATCATAACCATCACCATCATCAACACCATCATCATCATCATCAGCATCAGTATCATCAGCATCATCAGCAGCAGCATGATCAGCATCATCATCATCATTCACAGTATCATCATCATCATCATCATCATCATCATCATCAGCAGCAGCAGCAGCATCATCCTCAACATCATCAGCAGCATCGCCACCACCATCATTATCACCAGCATTAGCATCATCATCATCTGCATCATCATCAGCATAATCATATGCAGCACCATCGTCACAATCGCCATCATCATCATCATCAGCATCATCATCACAATTGCCATCACCATCAACATCAGCATTACCATCATCATCGTCAGCAGCAGCATCATCGTCAGCATCATAATCATTATCAGCACCATCATCATCATCATCATCCTCATCATCATCAACATCATCATCATCATCATCATCATCAGCATCATCATCATCATCATCATCATCATCATCATAGTCATCATCAGCATCAGCAGCAGCTGCAGCAGCAGCATGTTCATCCTTCGCAAGTACGGACTCCGGTGCCCCCTCGAAGGAAAGCTGCCGAGCATGCTAGGCTGGCACGGTGGCGGGACTTGCCGCAGGCAGCTGGATATGCTCGTGGGCTCGGCGAAACAATGACCTGTGGGGTAAATCAAGGCTGTACTCAATCGCCTACTCGAGTCCTGGATGCCGCAGAACGCGAGCATCTTCTTCATCACGGGCGACCCGACGACCGAAGAGCCGCGCGGGGCCGGCACCAGGCGCACGCGCACGCTGCCGCACTTGCCCGCCACCTTCATGGGCACGGTGTGGGGCAGGCCAATCTTGTTGCCCCAGTACCCACGGCGCACGGGAATGAGGCTGAGCTTCGCCGCGATGATGCCGCCTCGGATGGCCGTGGCCACCTCCTTCGAGCACTTCGATCCCAGGCCGATGTGGCCGTTGCTGTCACCGACCAGCACGTAGCAGACAAAGCGGTTGGTCTGACCAGCGGAGCTCATCTTCTGCACCGGGTGGATCTTCATCACCTCGTCCTTGAGCGTGCCCGGCGCGAAAAACTGGTCGATGATCTGGTACTCCTTGATCGGCAGGGAGTGCAAATAGATGTCCTCGATGGAAGTTATCTTCCCCTCCTTCACGAGCCGGCCGAGCTTGGTGCACGGGACCCACTCCTTCTCCTCGGCGCCCTTCTTGCCCTTCTTGCCCCCCTTCTTGCCCTTCTTGCCCTTGCCGTCGTTCTTTCCTTTACCGAAGCCGCCTTCACCCATGGCTGCGATGATCTGGTGCTGGCCACGGGACTCAAACGCTTGGGCCGAAACAATTCGGGAGGAGGGAGGGGGGCAGGGAGGGGGAAGGGGAGGAGGCGGAGGAGGAGGAGGAGAAGGAGGAGAAGTAGGAGCACGGAGGGAAAGAGGAGGAGGAGGAGGTGACGGAGGAGGCGGAGGAGCAGCAGCAGCAGCATGAGACGGAGGAGGACGAGAAGAAGGAAGAGTAGGAGGAGGAAAAAGAAGACAAAGAAGAACCATCTGGGCCGAGGCGCGCGTTCGCGCCCTGTGCAGTCAAAGGAGCCGCGCGCGCGCGGCGAACAGACAGAAGGTGGCTCGAGAGGACGCGGGGAGAGGGGCAAGCGTTACCAGCCTGAAAAGAATCCCTATCCCTATGATTGCCATCACCTGATCTCGGTGCCTATCTCAGAGGCTTCAGCCTCTGCGGGCACATCCCCGAGATTGCCATCGCCTTGGCTCGAGGCTCGTTCAGAGCGGGGTGAGACGGGGGGGCAGACCTGAGACCCGCCGCGGACGCCGAGGACCTGGACACCTGAGCAATGCACAGAAAACTCGTGGCGGTCGGCTCCTTCCACGCTCTCGGCCCCCCAGAGGGGGCCCCAGCAGAGCAGCCCGGGATGGAGAACTGGCCCACTAGATAGGCAGGAGAGCCCAGAATCGAATCGGCAAGTCGGATCGGCAATCGAAATGAATCGGATCGGCGAAAATCGGCAGCCCAGTCGGGAAAAGTCGACACGGCGGAAATCGGCAGGCTACGACGCCGCCAATGAGAAGCCGGAACCCAAATCGGAATCCCAGGTCGAATCGGATCGGAATCGGAAGCCGTCGACGTCGAATCGAATCGGATCGGAGAAGTCGAAACGAGCCCTGCAGGCGCGTGGGGGGGGAGGGGGGAGTGGGGAGTGCTCGCGCGGGAGCGCGAGCGGAGGAGGAGGAGGAGGCGGAGGAGGAGGAGGAGCATGGGCAGAAAGAGGAAGAGCGGAAGGCGGAGCAACATGAGGAGGCACAGCCAGGAGGAGGAGGAGCAGGAGGAGCAGGAGGAGCAGGAGGAGGAGGAGGAGGAGAGAGCAGGAGGAGGCACCCGCCCGACAGCAGGGCCTGGAGCAGGAGGAGGAGGAGGAAGAGTAGGAGGAGGAGGAGGAGGAGGAGGAGGAGGAGGAAAAGGAGGAGGAGGAGGAGGAGAAAGAGGAGGAGAGAGGAAGGAGAGAGAAGGAGGAGGAGGAGAGGGAGGAGAGAGCAGGAGGAGGAGGAGGAGGCGGAGGAGGAGGAGGAGGAGGAGGAGGAGGAGGAGGAGGGCTTTGGCCGCCCGTCGTGCGGTCGTTCCTTGCCATTTCTCCTGTCTGTTGACTTTTACTTTTTCTTCCCTCCCCCCGGCGACCGCTGGGTAGGAGGAGCATCGAGGGCATCGGGGCTGGATCGCTCGACACTGTCCGCAGCTCGAAGATCGAAGGTGGTGGAGGAGGAGGGAAGGAGGAGGAGGAGGAGGAGGAGGAGGAGGAGGAGGAGGAGGAGGAGGAGGAGGGGGAAAGGAGGAAGCGGAGGTGGAGGAGGAACGAGGAGAAGGGAGGAGGAGCGAGCACGCCCCGGGCCAGTCAGGGGCTGCGACAAAGGGCGTATAGCCCAGGGGGCAAGCACTACGCGTGTCGTGGGGCTCCCTGTCGCCCACATACGGTGGGGGCATTTTTTTTATCTCTGTGGGCTCCGCGCGCCGAGACCCGCGGAGGTTTCATGCATGCATTCGAAAGGGGGGGCGGCAGGGCAGGCGGAGGGCCGCGAGAGCACTTACAGCCACCAGCCGAGCCCTCACCAGCCCTCGGCAAGCCCCGCCGCGCTGCCTGCGCGGGCGGCCGCTGCCCTCGCGGCTCTCGCGCGCTCGCGGGCCGCCGCAGCGTCCGCGAAGCCGTGGGCTCGGAGGACGCCCTCGAGCCCTGGGCGGATCCGCCGCGGCTCGGCGGCCTCCGCCCGCGGGGCCGCCGCGGCCAGGCGCCGGGGCGCCGCGGCGCTCGGCGGCGCTGCATCCTGGCTCCCAGCGCCAGCCGCAAGTGGCGGGGGCGGGGCGGCTGCAGGCTGCCGCTGCGCTGGCGCGGGCGCCGCCTCAAGCGCCTGCGCCACCTCGCCGTGGCCCTGCCTGGCCTGGAGCGCCGCCGCCCAGCGCAGGCGCGTGCTCTCCTTTGGCGAGGCCAGCGGCGCGATCGGATCCTTCGACGCTGGCAGGATGCCACGTGCGAAGTCCGACCACGCCTGTGCCCTGGAGCCCTTCTTGCTCTTGGGCTGCCCAGCCGCCGCGCTGGCCCCGCACGGCTTGCCCAGGCCGCGGTGCGCGTACCTGGGGAGGCGGCAGTACATCCAGCAAGCCGCGCAGACCAGGAAGGGCTCGGAGTCGTCGCCCTCGACGCGCGACTCCATTAGGAGGTGGCCGTTGACCCTCCATCCCGCTGGACGGGCCGCATCTGCCGCCTCCGCAGGGGCTGGGCCGCTGCACGCCGCCACTGCCGCCGCCAGGCGCGGGCTGGGCGCGGGCGCCGAGGCCTCGCGGCGCCTCGGCTGCTCCTACGCCCTGCGCTGGGCCACTCGGCGCAGCACCTCCGCGGGCGTCTCGGCCGAGGCTGGGCGGCGCCTCGCGGGCGAAGGCCTCGAGCTGGAGGCGCCAGCTGCCGCCGCCGCTGCCAGGGCCGCCGCCGTGGCGAGGCGGGGGCCGCCGACAGCCGCCGAGGCCTGCACCTCGCCATCGTCAGCCGCGCGCACCTCCGCGTCGTGCATCATCCCGAACTCGCCGCGCCCCTGGGACTGCGACTTCGGTGGGCTGAATCCACCTGTCCCAGGGGCGGGCTCCGCGACGGCGGCGTACAAATAGTCGGCCTCGCCGTCGAGCTCCGCCGCCATGTAGGGGGTGAGGTCGACCAGCTCCAGCGAGCTGATGGGCCAGGAGTCCCGCATGCCCGACTCCGTGGCCTGGACCTCGAACTCGGCGGCGTAGCGCGCCGCGTCACGGGCTCGGGCCAGGCAGCCCTGGAGCAGGAGGGCCTCCTCGTCGGCGATGGCGCGCAGCGCCGCGCCCGCCTTCGCGAGCTGGTCCGCGAGGCGGTTGCCGTAGAGCTCCACCTCCGTGAGTTCGCCCCGCTCGACGGCCGCCCGCGAACGGTGGGCGGGGATGTGCTTCACGTGCACCCCCTCGGCGGCGTCGCCGACCCTCGCCCAGAGGTGGGCGAACTGGGCCGTCGGGCCCGCCGCCCTCTTCACGTCCTTGCAGGCCCCGACCGTGCCGAGGCAGTCGATCATGAGGTGGTAGTGGCCGACGATGTCCGTGAGGGCGACCACCGCCGCGTAGTCCTCGCCTGCCCTCGCCGTCTGGCTGGGCACAAGGGCAGGCGGCACCGCCCCCCACGCCTGCGCCATCCACTCGCCGTCGGGCGTGAGCACCACCACCGACCAGCCCGCGCTCCTGATCATCGGGAAGTCGTTGTTGACGCAGGAGCCGTCCGTGAAGACGAGGGTGCCCGCGGGCACCACGAGCGCGCCCTCGCCCCAGCCGCGCGAGCGGCGCTCCCAGCCAGGGTCCCAGCGCGGCCTCTGCACCAGGTACTGGGCGTCAACGAAGAGGCCCTGGCAGAAGAGCTCCTCGTAGCGGTGGCCCATCGTGCTCACCAACTCGGCAGCTCGCTTCAAGTCGGCGGGCCTGCGATCTCGCCGCCAGCCCTCCCAGGCAGGGCACCTGTGGTGGCGGTGGGCCAGAGTCCCGCTCTCCTCGCCGCAGAGCAGGCAGCGGTCGTCGATGTCGGCGCCGCGCTTGGCCAGCCTGGCCTGCGGCCAGAGTGACAGAGTCGCCAGCCTGCGCAGGCAACCGCAGTGGTGGCTGGACCACGTCTCCGTGGGCGCGGCGCCGAGGAGCTGGTTGATAGCCCGCCAGTTTGGCGGCAGCTGCCACGGCCACAGGGTCTCAGGCCTGGCGTCGTACTCCTGGAAGGCTGCCGCCTTCCTGGCCGCCTCTTTGGCCTTCTCCGCAAAGAAGGCGGGGGAGTACCGCAGGACGGAGTAGCAGCACCCGAACTCGTCCTGCAGGAAGTCGCCGTCGTCGCTGAGGCCCCAGCCGATGACCTGCAGCGTGAGCACCAAGGCCGAGATCGGGTCCCTGACGGCAGCCCAAGGGCGCTGGAGCCTCACGATCCTGGCGCTCTCCGCGATGCAGGCCTGGATCGCCGCCGCGGAAGCCTGGCCTGCCCAGCGGACGTTGGTGTAGGCGAGTACGGCCAAGCCCGTGGCCACCACTAGCGGGCCCTGGCGCCAGCCGCGCGGCGAGCACTGCAGCAGGAAGCCCAGCGCAGCCCCAGGAGCCAGTTTGCCCATCGCCTTGGCCGCTGCAAGCCTCAGGGCTCTCATGCGGCCAGGCGGGATGCCGTTGCAGGCCGAGCCCCATAGGGCTTTGGCAGAGGGGCCCGCGCGCAAGACCCTCGCCTGCCGAAGGCCAGGCCCGAAGATCTTGTGGAGCCTGCTGGCCTGCCGCAGCGCCGCGAGCTCCCTGCCGACCTGAGTCGCAACTCGCCTGTGGCTGCCAGCCGTGGCGTCGACGCCGAGGTCGCGGTGGCCCGAGACGAAGGCCTCCGCCGCGAGCTGCCAGTCGGGTTCCTGCTGCAGGCGGCGCTGGAGGCCCACCGTGGAGGCCAAGACCTTCGTCTTCGTCCAGTTGATGGGCAGCCGCTTGTCCGCCAGCATCTCGACAACGCCGCTGACGAAGCTCGTGATCGTTCGGCTGAGCGTCGCCGCCGACCCGATGCCGTGGCCTGCAATGTCGTCGATGACGTTGACGACCCTGCCGACGGGCAGCAGCGCCCTGGCCTGGAGCAGGAGGTCGTGCAGCATGAGCCTGGCCAGCGTCGTCGCGCAGGAGCAGCCCGCGATGATGGTGCCGCTGACCTCAATGGGCTCGCTGATGGCGGCGTCCGCCGAGGCCCGGCGCGGCCCAGCGTAGACTACGCAGAGGGCCCTGAGCAGGCCGACGCTGAAGCCGCTGCCCTCCGCGGCCTGGCGCAGAAGGTCGTGGTCGATCCGCTCGTAGAACTTGCTGATGTCGAAGTAGACGGAGGCTGCCTCGAAGCCGAGCTGGCGGGCGAGCGCGAGCCCCAGGTTGTGGAGGTAGGCCGCCCTGTCACAGCTGGTGTTCGCATCCTTGCCTCAGACCTCGGGGAGCGGGTGGTCCGCCTCCCACTTGGCGCAGTAGCGGCGGCGCACCCTGCTCCAGATGCGCATCCACATGCTCATGAGGCCGATCGGGCGGCGGCCTCCGTCTGGCTCCCCCAGGAAGACTATCACCGTGGTGAAGAGGGCTGTGGGCTGCGGCTGCTGCTCCCAAGCCGTGAGCACCTCTGCCATCCTCTCGGCGAAGGGCCTGCCCAGGGAGAGGACCAGCCGCGGGTGGAACGCACCCCAGCCCAGCGCGGTCTGCTTCGGGAGCGACTTCGCCGCCTCGAGGATGTCGTCCGCCGTGATCGGGGGCAGCTCCATGGAGCAGATCCAGTCGGCTGGTCTGGTTTTGTGCTCCCCGTCGGCTCCTTTCCAAAGGGCCTTCCACTCTATGAGGATCTGGTCCAGGGCTTGCTGGCCAACAACAGGGAGCGGCAGGCTGTCGGGGCAGTGCGCGATCACCGAGTCCAGCACCTGGTCGCGGTCCTTTATGACAGCGTGGGCTCCTTTCGCCCCTTTCGCCAAGGCCTGGCCCACGAAGTCCTTCCAGCGCAGCCTGGCCGCCGTGGCGTCTTCTTTGCAGTGTCTCGCCGTCGTGCTCTCGATCACCTGCAGGAAGGCCTGCCCTTGCTCAGTGGGCTCCTGGATCACTTCGATCAGCGAGTCGAGCTTCGTGCCTTCGAACATGGCGCAGCCCGCCTGCTCGAACTTGGGCCCCAAGCTCTTGGCCACCTGCACCAGGTGCTTGATGTAGCCCACGTGCCCCACAGGGGGTGAACAGACCGCAGCAGCCGCACTTAGCTGCCTGGCGATCCTCCCGAGGCAGAGCCAGCACTTGGTGAGGGGGCTGAGCTTCCTGACAGCCTCCGTGCGCTGCAGGTCCGCCAGTTTCTTCCTGACGGTGCGGGGTCCTTTGGCCCTGCCCTGGTACCTCTCACCCTCGGAGATGCCGAACTGGTCGATCAGGTGGAGCTCCGCGGCCTCGAAGAACTCCTTGATCGCCGCGTCGGGCGTGCCGTCGCTGTCGGTGAGGGGGGCTGACCAGCTGATCTGGGTCGCCGCCTGCAGGGATTTCTCGCGCTGCTCAGCCGAGACCTCCGAGCCCACGTCAAAGAACCTGGGGGTCTTGAGGACCCAGATCATGGCGTTGCTGCCCAGCTCGCTGAAAGTGAGCCGCACTGGCGCGTGCGGGTGCAGGGTTGTGGGCTTGATGACCTCCACCTTCGGGCTGAGGCCAGCGAGCGCCGTGGAGACCACGAAGAAGTCGTAGATCTGGTCGCCGCAGGTGAAGGTCGTGGGCGCTACCACAACTCCGCCCACAGCCCGTGGCCACCACGAGGCGGCGAGGACGCCGGGGTCCATATTCCAGTCGGCCCCCACTATGAACGGCTCGTGGAGGCCGAGCAGGAACTCCTGGAGGTCCGACAGCAGCTCCAGGTTGTGGCCTGCCATCCTGGTCGAGTGCACGAGGTAGGCGCTGACCGCCGTGACCACGAGATCGCCACAGGCCACCCGTCGGGCCAGGATGCGGGCACTGTGCCGGTGCCAGTCGTGGTCGATCGCCGCCACGCCCCTGGTCGTTGACGCCAGCACCCCGACTCCCGCCGAGACCGCCTGCGCCGCCTGCCACGTGCTGTGGACGCTGCCGAAGGCGGCGTTGAAGCCGTTGCGCCTGGCCCAGCTGCAGGCGTCAGTCACCTTCTGGCTGGAGGTGAAGCGCGTCTCCTGCACCAGGATGACGTCTTCGCCTCCTCCATCGTCCTGGATCCGCTCCAGCTCCACCTGCGTCGCTGACCAGGTCGAGCCGTTCAGCGTGACGAAGCTGGCTCGCTTCGCTCCCGCAGGCCTGATCAGCTTGGCCAGCTGAAGGGGCTTGGCCTGCGGTCGCCCAGGCTGGGGCTGGGCCGCAGGCTTCGCGGCTGCCACGGCGGCCGCGCGGCCGCCAGGCGGGCGGCTGCTCGCCGCCTTGGGGCTCCGAACCTCAGGGGGTCTCACGCCCTCGCCCGTAGCCTCGTCAACTTGAATTGGGTACCCACGATTCCTTATGGGCCCCTGGCTGGGCTGAGGACTGCCAGCCCTTCGGTCGGGCCCAGCCAAGTCCGCCGCAGCGCTTGGCTCTGTCCTGCTGCTGAGCGCCTCGAAGGCGTCGGCCTCCTCGTTGGCCGCCAGGTAGGCGTGCAGGCCGCCGCTCAGCGCCGCCGCCGCCACGGAGCGGCTGGGCGCCGCCGCCTCCGCCTCCTCAGCCCCGCCTGGGGCGGGCGGCGCCGCGCTGTCGGGGCCGCCGCCTGGCAGCAGGGTGCTACCCGCGGGCCTGGCCACTGCCAGCAGCAGCGCCAGCAGCAGGTGGAGGGGCCGCCGCAGCGGCCTTCTGGTCGGCAGCGCGCTGGCGGGCCGCCTCGCCTGCCGCTCGGCTCTCCACGGCGGCCGCTGGGGGGATCCCAGCTCCTGGCGCAGCGCCCGCGGCGGGGGCGGCGGCGGCAGCAGGGGCGGCCGCCTGTCCTGCGGGCTGCGGCGGGGCCGCAGCGCCCTGCTCGGGGGTGCCAGCGGCCACGGCTGCTGCAGGCCCCTCCTCGGTGCGCTTGCGCTTCTTGGCCACCTCCTCCTCGATCTGGCGCTTGATGCGCTGCTGGTGTTCCTGGCAGTTGCGCTCGAACGTAGCCTGCGCGCCCTGCATGATCTGGAGCCCCTCATCGCAGAGGCGCCTGAGGGTGGCCTGCGCCTCCTCCTCCAGCTCCGCGAAGTTGTCGAACGACTCCGCGTCGAAGTTGAAGGTGAGCTGCCTCGCGCCGTCGGGCTGGGCGCCCACGACACCAGCCGCCTGGGCACGCTGGCGCAGGAGGGCGTTCCCCTCCTCCTTGGCCTCCGCGAGGTTGACCG
>CAUYUJ010015975.1:191433-244388 GCA_963575745.1 Prorocentrum cordatum
AGACCGATAGTGGAATCGATAGTGAGAGGAATAGTGAGATCGAAAGCGAGATCGATAGTGAGATCGATAGCGAGATCGATAATGTGATCGATAGTGGGATGGATAGTGAGATCGACAGTGAGATCGGTTGTGTCCCGTCGGTGTCCCATCGGTGTCCCGTCCGTGTCCCGTGGTTTCGCGTAAATAACTCGACACCAAGGCTCCCAAGAGCGAGCGGCAACGCAACGATCTCCACTGGCATCGTCAGAACAACAATCACCACTGCTGCCCATTGCTGGCCCCCTCCCCCCCCGACCTCCTTATCACCCGCAGGGTGGTCGTATAGGTATTACAATGGTGATGGTGATATGATGATGGTGATGATGATGATGGTGATGCTGTTGACAAATGACGATGATGGTGATAATGATCATGATGGTGGTGACAGTTCTGATGATCATGATGGTGGTAGTGATGGTGTCGGTGATGACGATGATGATGATGATGATGATGGTGGTTGCGATGATGATGCTGATGGGAATGATGATGGTGATGATGGTGTTGATGATAATGCTGATGATGGTGATGATAATCATGGTAATGACGATGATTGTGATGATGATGGTGATCTTGGCAGTGATGATGCTGATGTTGCTGATGATGATGATGATGATGATCATGATGACCATGGTGATGACAATGACAATGATTATCACGATGGTGATGATGATGACGATGATAAAGATGATGAGGCTGATGATGATGGTGATGTGTATGGTGATGGTGATGCTGATGATCATGCTGGTGATGATGATGATGATGATGATGCTGGTGATGAGAATGCTGATGATTGTGATGATGATGATGATGCTGGTGATGATTATGGTGGTGGTGATGATGATGACGATGACGATGACGACGATGATGACGATGTTGACGGTGATAGGGGATGCTGATGATCATGATGATGATGATGCTAATGATGATGTTCATGGTGGTGATGATGATGATGATGATAATGATGATAATGGTGGTGGTGATGGTGATTGAGATAGTGATGGCGACGGCGATGGTGATGATGATAAGTATGATGATGGTGTTGACGATGATGATGATGATGATGATGATGATGATGATGATGATGATGATGATGATGAGTCGATGGTGATGGGACGATGATAATGCTGATGATTGTGATAATGATAATGATAATGATGATGATGATGATGATGATGATGATGATGATGATGCTGATGATACGATGATGCTGGGGAGAAGGAGGAGGACGAGGAGGACGAGGGGGGGGGTGGGAGGGCTTCGACGCTTTCGCCCGTTTGGGCCTCCTCGGAGGCCCTCGTCGCCACGGTCAGGTCCGCCCCAGAGTCGTGGTCAGAACGCACCCCCTGGGGAGGTCCCAGGAGTGGCGGTCCAAGGCACAAAGCAGACACCCTCGGAGGTCCGCGCAGATTTCTTGGGTCGGCGCTGGACCCCCCTTCCTCCTCCTCCTCCTCCTCCTCCTCCTCCTCCTCCTCCTCCTCCTCCTCCTCCTCCTCCTCCTCCTCCTCCTCCTCCTCCTCCTCCTCTCTCCTCCTCCTCCTCCTCCTCCTCCTCCTCCTCCTCCTCTTCCTCCTCCCTCCTCCTCCTTCCTCCTCCTCCTCCTCCTCCTCCCCTCCTCCTCCTCCTCCCTCCTCCTCCTCCTTTCCTCCTCCTCTACTTTCCTTCCTCCTCCTCCTCCTCCCCCTCCTCCTCCTCCTCCTTCCTCCCCCTCCTCCTCCTCCTCCTCCTCCTCCTCCTCCTCCTCCTCCTCCTCCTCCTCCTCCGCGCGCCATTGGATCCAGCGCAGACCCAAGAGATCCGCCCAGACCTCCGAAATATGATCCTTCTGTAGTTTTTCCCCCATGTCCGCCACGGCGGTCTCCAGGCGCCGCCTCTCCCTGTAGGCCTGACGCTTGCTAACTGCTGCGCGAAATGCTCGAGGAGGATCTCGATCATCCTCGATCGGCACTCGATTCGACGATCGATCTTCGATCGACGTTGTCGATCCGAGGATCGAGGATTTAAGTGCTTGGGGCATTAAGATAGGGGCCCGACCACAAGAAACCTTCCACAAGAAATCCAACCCTGAGACCCAAGGACGTCCACTGATTTTTGCAATGGGGACGTCACGCTTTCCAGTGCAGAACCCTCGAAATCCTGGAAACCCAGGGCACCCTGGAGGCAAGCAGGGTGTTTCTTGGCATGGGCCTCCACTGTATTTGAGTGCTTGGGGCATTAGGGGGACCTCGTGGAGGGCCTTCGGAGGCCTCCAGGAGCTGTGGGGGGCCGTCCGGCAACCTCTGGGGACCTCCGGGGGGGGGGGGGGGCAGAGGAGCCGGGGCGGCGCCAAGACTCGCGAGAAGGCCTGCTGCAGCTGCTCCTCCAGGTCCTCGGTGTCCTCCGCGATCCTTCGCGGGTGGTCCTTGTGGGAGGGTTCGAGCTGACTACCAACTGACTACCTACCAGACCACCCCAACTCAACCCGAAGACCCGAATTTCGGGTCAGGGGGGGTACGGGCTCCACACATGTTTTTTCCATGTGCCCCGACGCGCCCCCCACTGGCAAGGGAGGGCAAATCGAGGCCTTCGGGCTGCGTTGGGGTGGTCTGGTGGGCGGCGACAAACATCCCCCCAGGGCGACGTTCCCCCAGTGAGGCGTCGCAGGTGCCACGGTTCCAGCCACCGCGGGCACCAAGAACCTGGCCTCCGGGCGTCGCAGGACCGGCCCTGGAGACCCTTCTGCCAGGGGACGCCTGCTCTGGCAGGGCAGAGCGCGGCATGTGCCAGCACCAGTTTTCGGAGGCCCACGCGGGCTTTTCCTCGGGCCGGCGCCGGGGGGCTCAGCGCCGACCCAAGAGATGCGCGCGGGACCCCGGAAGCTCACGCTCCTGCCGTTCTGCCTTCCCCGGCTCTCCAGGGATCGGGGATGGACAGACCCCCCTTTGGTAAAACGTGGTTTGGTGAAAACGACCTGAGGCCCAAACCTGGCGGGCGCAAACCTGGAAAGTAACGGCCACGGCGCCCTCTCGAGAACCGAAAACGGACAATTCACTGATCGACGTGTCACTGTTGGGGGTTCTGTCCACCCCCGAAGGGAACGCCTGCCCCGGGGGGTGCGCTCCGACCCGCCCTCGGCGGCGCGCCAGGGGGGGGGGGGAGGCAGCGAGAGCGAGAGCGCAGGCCTTCTCGGGAGGCGGCGGGGCTGCTCGTAAGCCCTCCGGGCTTTCCGAGACGCCCCCAGGAAGCGGAGCTCGGGAAGGTCCCCCGGGGGAGAGGAGGAGGAGGAGGAGGAGGAGGAGGAGGAGGAGGAGGAGGATTCTATTCTATTCTATTCTACCGCTATGCGTGGTGACCTGCAGCTAGGCGGGGCACGCTGGGCCAATTCACAAATCAGGGAATCTTCCTCCAGACTTAGGAGGCAATCCCTTCTTCAGACGGCTGAGCACTTCGTGGCCAGCGCGGGTGGGTGGCATACATTCCACCCTGAGGTTCCTTGGGTTCTCCACGCAGTGGCACCCGCAGACCTGGCAAAATAACACTCCTCTGAGAGTGGCGAGCTGATGCGAGGCATGGCACAGCTCGGCCACAGGATGATCCGTTCCCCCGCCCACTCCCGCCTCCAACGGCCCAAGATCATCAGGAGGAGGTGAGGGCCCCCTGCCAGGAGGGTCAGGTGCGCTCCTAGCAGGGAGGGCATGAATTCGCTGATTTATCTCAGCACGGGGTTTGCAAATACAAGGCCAAAATTCACAGAGGGGCCGCGACGTGCGAACGAGCGGGCACACCAACGACACTTAAAGGACGAGGAACGCACCACACACTCATGACCCGAGTCACGGAGTCTGCACAGGCGCTCATCCAGAGACCTCACAGAGGCACGGGTGCGTCCTATTCGTCGTAATTTCTCACGATCAGAGCAAAATAAAACCTCCCTCTGGACAGACAGAAGGCGGCCCAAAACCTTGAATGCCCGCTCGTCGGCCTGGAGGGTCTGTTGGGCCGCATCTTCTGTCACCTGGCCAGCATCAGCAGCCTTACCCGCAAAAAAATCAGCGGCTTCATTGAGGTAGACCTCAGTGTCGCTCAAAACCATGTTAAACGCCTGAGCCTGGGTGGGGTGACCTTTGGTCCAACGAACATCAACCGTACCGCCCCGAGCCCCCAGGACCTCATGGTATATCTTCCACAGATCCAGCATAGACGATTTAGCCTTCATGCTTCGGGGGCGACGCACACCTTTCACGACGGCCATACTGTCTGAATATACTCTGACATTGCCAGTTGAGCGCATAACCAGCTGTACAAGTGCAAATAATTCGGCCCGACCAGCAGACTGCACCTTAGTTGGCAGTGTCCCACTGGCAACGCCGTCAAAGAGGCCAGCAGGTCCTTGGTGGACGATCGCCCATCCACATCGCCTAAGTCGCCAGTCTTTATGATACCTACCACCGCTGCCGTCAATTCCCCAGACACCCCCATCCACGCGGGCCCCCGCACTCAACTTTCCCCAATCCCAAGAGAGCTCCATGGGCTCGGGAAGGCGGCCAACACTGGCGGACAAGGGCGGAAGCCCACGCATCCAGAAACAGGAGGCTTCAGGAGAACTCAGAGCTTCAGTCTTAAACTCATTCGATCGGTCGATCGCACAGTCGGGGATATCATCATTACATCTGCAGGACCAAAATCGATGGGCAGCAGTTTCGGCCTCGAGGCCGCACCTAGGGCACTTGCCATTAGTAGAGGACTCGTAGCCCGCCTTAGCAAGTCGGTCCTCAGTCAAAAACCCAGCGGCCAAAACATTTCTGACCATTCCAGCGGCTTCAAAGGAGCCATCCCTTTCAAGTTTCCTCAAAAACATCCGAGGGGCAGTGAAATCAACTCCTCCTCCTAAACCAGCTCCTTCATAATGTTTAGCAGCCCCGCTCCACGACATGTCCCCGCACACCTCCATGAGCGTGCTCCAGAGGGCGTGGGGGAAGGCCAGGTCGCTGGAGCGAACGTGCATTCCATGGGGAAAAATCCCATATGCTGGGCTACGCGGCACCACATTGAGGTCGAGGAGCACCGCAATTGTAGCGGCCAAAAGGACCACGCACACATTGCCACCGATGCTTTGTCTTGCCGAACTTCGCAACTACAATGTCCCAGCATCGAGAAACCTCCATTCGTTTAGAGTGCGCAAGGTCCTGCCAAACATCGTAGAAACTCACAAGCTGCTCATCGCGAAGCCTAAACTGGGGGTCATCCCTGGCAGGACTGATAAGCCCCAACACGGTGGCAGTGCAGGCCCCAGGGTTCCATCTACCACTGCACATGGCCGCTTGGGCTCCCATAGGCTGGATTTGCCCTGGAGTAAGCCCCAACACCTGGTGGGGCCACGAGCCGACCGCAAGGACCCCAGGTTTGTACAATCGCCTCGCGGATCCAACAATACGGGCCACACAAGCAACCTTTTTAGCCTTCTTGGAGGCCTGGCTACGTCGTTGCATTAACTTCACAGTAGATCTCTTTTTACCCGCCGTGGTCATGACCCCCAGATCTCGAGTTGCAACCTGTAATTGAATATGCAACCCTGTCGCCCTGAAACGGGCTGCAAGCTCACGTCCAAGGTCGGTATGGCTGCACACAAGAGCAGACTTGCCAGAAATGGTGCAACCAACTTCTTCAAGCTGGTGGGTCAACAACATGGCGGCAGGCACTAGAGAGTCCAAAATATCCTTCATATTTCCAACCTGAGACTGGGTAATATCGTCAACATAGGATTTAACCTGGACGGGGCGATATTGTACATGAGCCAAGTCCAGGATATCATACAAGTAAATCTTAACCCATGACATGGATCGCATGCACCCCGCCAGGATACCCCGCCCAGGGGGAATAATATCAGAAACAAAACCACCAACCTCCAGAACACGAGGGGATTCATGAATCATAACACCAAGATAGAGGAGGTGGAGCGGGCAGTCCATCTTCACTGCAAACTCAATCAGCCTGTGCGGCTGGACAGTGTCGAAAAAACGCTTGAGGTCCCAGTGGGCTCCGACCGAGCAGAGCCCCAACATACGAGCCATCTCATGGCCGAGCTCGCGAAGTAAGACGGCCTGGAGCGCGCTGGGTCCTCTCACAGCGGTGTCCCAATAATTATACCTGTCCAACGTCCATCTATCAAGAACAGAGTTACGATCCTTGCAGTAAACCCTGTACAGGGTAGGGCATTTACAAATCGGACGATCACACTCAATATTTTTAGGAAGCAAAGCAATAACACTAAGATAAACCTGGGACGGCCAGGACAGCGAAGCTTCACACTGATTGAGGAGATGCGCGCACCCCAAAACAGCATCCCTAGGTAGGTCAACCAACGCCCGAGGAGCCCAAGAGTCGACCCCAACCGCAGTAGTGTTGGAAAAACACCTCGCAGCTGTCAACACATCAATGGGTTCCAAGGGGCCCAACAACTCAATGGACATGAGGGCACGAGGTCTGAGCGCATCCAGCACTCCAGAGAACAAAGACATCCCATCGGGGGAATCCCAAACTTGGCTCCAGAAAGCCTGCCGATAATCCAAGAGATCCCCAGGGAGCTGGCGGACCCCTGGAGGGGCCAACAAGACTTGGGGCGGTTCCCCAAGGTCGTGTTTCAACCAAGCATGCACCTTTGTCGCACCTTTGGGAAGGGCTTTCAGGAGCCAGTCTTTCATCCGAGCTCTGGACAAGCTCCTCGCAGCCTTCCAGGCAGCGCTCACGCGAGTAGAAATAGCACCCGTCAAGGCGTCGAGTCCTTCGACCTCAGTGGGAAGCGAACAAAACTGGGCACGCCACCAGCCGATGCCGCACGCATCGTCGGCACAGATGCATGTGTCCAGCTGCGAAGCCAAATCTTAAAGGACGCTACCTAAGCTCGCGACCATGTGCAAAGACTTTATTACCAGGTAAAGTCGATATTCGTACATCGTTTGAGATACTTTGGCCCAATAAGCCAGTTCAGGTTCACGAAAACTTTGGCCAGCAGGGCCCCTCCGTCCAATTGTCGCTCGTCGAAAAACTGGAAAATCACCTCGCTTTACCTGGCACGCACTGTGATCGACTGCAACCGCACGATACTCAAACATGGCTTCGGTCGCTCTAGACCAAGTGCGATACATAGACGAAAGCTTATCACTTAAATTGCCCTGAACATGCTGCACCAGTGCATTGAAAAGATACCCAGGAACTTCAGGCAGCACTCTTTCACGCCCAAGACTAGCAGCGGCGGTTAGGAGATGCTGTGACCAGGGTAAATCAGGCCCAGGACAATTAGGGAACGGTATAGGTTTACCACGTTGCCACATATGCTGCCCCAGAGCTTCACGTTGCATGCAAACTTTCAGGCAGACATGACTTTTGAAGGGGCTATGAGTATATGTACTAACATGGACGTAATCAGCCAAGTCGCTGGAAGCGATAACATAATCAATAAGTGTGCCGCGTCCCTGGGTACAAGTGAACTCGACATCTTCTGGTACTAGGCAGCGTGCACGAGCAAGCTTCGGGAAACCAGACAGGTCCATGTCGCTCACTGGTACATTGAAATCTCCCATCAAGAGCCAGGGGATGGCGAGGGTCCCAAGGAACTCGGAAACGGCACGGATACGCTCAATGGTTTCCCCCGAAAAACCCAGGTCAGCAATCAAATAAATCACACCTACAGCAATGACACATTCTTTGGTTTTGAGCTCCAAAAACTGCCAGTTGAGGACACTGCCAAAATCTGACAAGCTCGGACCCGAGGACAAAAAACGTCGGATACACAATCCTTTGGAAACCACGGCTCCTACTCCTCCATGAGTGCCCCCTCCAGGGGAGGGGAGGGCTGGTCTCAGATGCGGCCTCCAGCCAATCTGAGCTGCATTGCGTTTGGCGCGCGGGAGGTCCTTCAGAAGATGATGATCAGCAACAAAGGAGCCGTCGCACAAGGGCTTAATCTGCTGCAAGAAATCCAATGTCACCTGATTACATGATGTGATATTGTAGAACATCAACTCAATTGCCGAGGACTGATTGCGAAGCCTCGACGCCTCCAGCGCGCCAAGTTGGCTAGGAACGCTGTAAACCAGATGCTTGCCCACCGCCAGCTTGAGAACGTGCGGGTCCAGCGGTGCATGGCTGCATCTGTTCCAATACACGGTTGAAAGAGGCCGCGGCGCCATCGCGAACAGTACGGAGACGCTTGGCGGCCTTGATGTGGGACTGCTTCTGCATGAGCTTCTCGAACTTAACCAATTCTTCTGGGGATAAGGCTGCATCAATACTACGCTTCTTGAGCTGCTCGAGCTCGGCGCGATTCTGCTCCTCATCACCCAAATCAGAAGGAGCTTCTGAAGCCGCGTCTTGATCCAGGTGGGTCCTGAACTCCTTGATCTGCAACCAGAACTCGAAGCGCTGGTTGAACTTGGTACACCAATCTTGCAACTCTTGACGAGACATACCCACAATACCTGGGGGTTCAGGAACTGGGCCAGCAACTCCACCAACTTCACTAGCAGCTGGATGGCCACCAGCGGGGGGGTGAACTTGCCCAGGTCGCGAGGAAGGGGAATCACCATCAACTTGCATATCTTGAGCACCCCCTGCAGCAGGGGCGACATGTCCACGTGCATCAGCAGCACGGCACTCACGCTCATGTAGATCACGTTTAGCTTGTTCTTCAGCCACCACCTGCCGTCTGTACTCCAGTGGGTCGAAATTGTCCAACTCAACGTAGGCGGCTTTGTGGGCCGCAGCGGCGCTCTCCAAGTTCTGGACAGCCTCCGCGTGCGCCATCTCCGCCTTGGCCAGGGCGTCTTTATGGCGTAATACAGCCGCCAGACGTTGTTCCACCTCATGTAATGCCAAATGCTCAGCATTAGAATCACGTTCAACTGCCATGGCAAGGGCGGTACGCTGCTTGGCCACCTTCCTGTCCAACTCGTTGTCGGACGACGCCACAGGCTCAGGGCCAGGAGCGTGCGGACCTTGGCCACGAGCACCTCGAAGAGCTTCAGCACGATCAGGGAAAAGTGTGGCGAAGGCGTCGTCCAGCGAAGTGCCTTGCACATGCCCTCTGCTTTTGCGCCAACGGCCCACGCCGCGCTTGTCACCAACATCACGAACTCCACTATGCGGCTGGCCGAGGTACTCACCTTTGCACTTGGAGCAGCACTTGCGTCCATGGAAATCGTACTCCCAGTGCCCACAGAGCGCACAAACGCTGTACGCCTGTTTCGTTTGCGGGCCAAGGCCACCTCAGAGGAGGAGGAGAAGGAGGAGGAGAAGGAGGAGGAGGAGGCGTCTCCGGGGGAGGCTGAGGAAGGCTCCCCGGGAGCCACCGGCCCGATATACCTCCCCCCATCCAGGGGGGGGTGCCGGGCCCTCCCCCAGGGGGCCGAATCCTTCACCGCGCGCAGCTCGTCCTGGATGTCCTGGAAGCTGCCTGACCGAGAAAACAAAGCTGCCTCCACGCCCTCGCGGTCTGGACTCTGGGCCTCGGTCCCGCGGATGCACGGTCGCACGGGCACGCTCCGCGCGGGGCGTCCGCGAAGAGTCGCTCAGGGGTAGGCAGCCCAGGAAGGACGTACACCCTGCGAAATGCTTAAGAAATCATGGGTTAAGAAATTCAGAGTCTCAGAACTTGAATAAAAACCCTACGTTTCAATTAAAATCTTAAGATTTACATTGAAACGTTAAGAATTATCGAGACTCTGGCCGAAAACTTAAGTTTTCTTAAGCATCACCTAAGGTGTACGCGCCCAATCATGTACACGAACATGACCCCCCAATCCGCGAGACCGGCCACGTGATACCAACGTTCGCGCAATGTGTACTCTCGAAACCGACGTGGGTTCATGTACGTGTACGTCCTTCTTTCGCTCCTGACAGGGGCCCGGCCCGCGAGGCCGCAGATACAGATGTATCAGAAGCCTCCAAGATTGGTCGGGGTAGATGAGTAGATGGGGTCGGAGGATCGCGCAGCATCGCCGATACATCGGCGATACATCGTCGATGCATCGGCGGTGCATCGGCGACATCGGAACAGAAACAATGGTCGAGCGCAGAGTGGACGCGCACAAGGCGCGCGCAAGACGACTTGTGCAGAGAAGTGTTTGTCCAACCGATGTGCGAGCACGAGTCCGCTGGTCCCAGGGGGGCAAGAACGCGGCAGGAGCACGCGGATCGACGCCCGGAGCCCCACGCAAGAGCCAACACGAGACCGCACCAAGACATCCCGCACAAGACCTCGCACAGGACCTCGCGCAGGACCACTCTCTCTGTTGAACACAACAGATGCATCGTTCGCCCATAAGCTGCCCTGGAGGGCGGAAGCGCGCCGCGCGGTGGAGCCGCCGACCGACGGCGCCGGGGGCCGCCGCGGCCTGCCCGCGGCGCTGCCGGGCGGCCTCGGCGCAGCGGCGGACCGCGGGGAGCACGCCCCGCTGCCCACGTCGAGGCCTGGAGAGCAGGAGGCTCTCGAGGGGCCCAGGAAGACATGAATGCAGTACAGCCAACCCGTACCATGAGGCCTCCTCCTCCTCCTCCTCCTCCTCCTCCTCCTCCTCCTCCTTCCTCCTCCTCCTCCATCCTCCTTATCCCCTTATCCTCCTCCTCCTCCTCCTCCTCCTCCTCCTCCTCCTCCTCCTCCTCCTCCTCCTCCTCCTCCTCCTCCTCCTCCTCCTCCTCCTCCCTACCCCCTCCTCCCTACCCCCTCTTCCCCCTTCCGCTTCCTCCTCCCACTCAGTCGGCCTGTGTCATGAGGATGCGCGGTAAGCATGCAAGGGCATCGGACGCCCACTTCGAAGCTTTTCGGGCGAGGCGCTGCCAACGGAGGTTGTGGAGGATCGGCCGAGGAGGCAGGGATGCAGGGGTAAGCTTGGGAAGGTTGCCCATCCTCATTATGCGGGTCGACCGTACTGCAGGAGAGCTCGACCACAAGAAACCGTATACAAGAAATCCAACCCTGAGACCCCAGGACGACCATTGACCTTTGGCGTGGAGACGTCACGCTTTCCATCGCAAAACCGTCGAAATCCGAGAACCCCGTGGCACCCTGGAGGCAAGCAGGGTGTTTCTTGGCATGGACCTCCACCGTACACATCGGGGCTCAAGAGACGGGGGTCAGTGCAAACGGGGGTCAGTCAGAGCGCCGGAACTTGCAACATCCTGCAGAGCCAGGGTCGCACTGACCCAGGCTTGGGTGCAGGATCCTGCAGGAGATCGCAGGATCTTGCAGGATTCTGCCACGCCCGACCGACCCTGGCTTGGATTGGGCCGGGTCATTCTATCCTCGAACACATGCAGCTGGACCTATGCCAGAAGAACGCCCTTCAAGAACATGCGACCCTCCGTTGGCCAAGCTGGAAAACATTCGAGAGTACCCTCCCCCAGGATGCACAGGAGCGTCCAATAAACACGAAGAGCATTAGGGCACCCTCCCCGAACCGACCTCGATCTTATCCATCGGTCCGACGGTACACAAATTCCCGGATCCCCAATGTATCACAATATGTTCTGGCTGTTCGTCACCCCTCAACTAGGAGGAGGAGGAGGAGGAGGAGGAGGAGGAGGAGAAGAAGGAAGAGGAGGAAGAGGAGGAGGAGGAGGAGGAGGAAGGAGGAGGAGGAGGAGGGAGGGCTCCGAGGGCTCTGATGAGACCTGTCGTTCAATGACCACTGGCATGCAAGCCGAGGCAACCCCAACGGGCCGCCATGCCGAGCACCGAGCCCGATGAGGAGGAGGGAGGAGGAGTAGAAGGAGAAGGAGGAGGAGGAGTAGAAGGAGGAGGAGGAGGAGGACAAGGAGGAACGAGGAGGACGAGGAGGAGGAGGAGGAGGAGAAGGGCCCATGTCTTCCCACATGCTCCTGGGAACCTACGCTTCTTAAGGTGTCTCCCCTGCTGCAGTGGTCGGAGGAGAGCCAGTCGAGGCAACGGCGACCCTCCCCACGGCGACCCTCCCCAGGGCCCTGCTCCTCCTCCTCCTCCTCCTCCACCTCCTCCTCCTCCTCCTCCTCCACCTCCTCCTGCTCCTCCTCCTCCTCCTCCTCCTCCACCTCCACCCTCCACCTCCTCCTCCTCCACCTCCACCTCCACCTCCTCCTCCCCTCCTCCTCCTCCTCCTCCTCCTCTCCTCCTCCTCCTCTCCTCCATCTCCCCTCCTCCTCCTCATCCTCCTCCTCCTCCTCCTCCTCCTCCTCCTCATCTTCCTCCTCCTCCTTCCTCCTCCTCCTCCTCCTCCTCCTCCTCCCTCCTCCTCCTCCTCCTCCTCTTCCTCCACCTCCCTCCTCCTCCTCCTCCTCCTCCTCCTCCTCCTCCTCCTCCTCCTCCTCCCCCCTCCTCCCCTCCTCCTCCTCCTCCTCCTCCTCCTCCTCCTCCTCCTCCTCCTCCTCCTCTTCTTATTCTTATTATTTTATTATTATATTATTAATTATTATTATTATTATATTAATTATTATTATTATTATTTCTGATTAGTAGTCTTATTATTCTTCTTATTATTCCTTCCTCCCTCCTCCTCCTCCTCCTCCTCCTCCCTCGCCTCCTCCTCCTCCTCCTCCTCCTCCTCGTCTCTCCTCCTCCTCCTCCTCCCTCGCTCCCTCGCCCTCGCTCGCTCCTCGCTTCGCTCCTCGCTCCCTCGCTCCCTCGCTCCCTCGCTCCCTCGCTCCCGCGCCTCGCTCACCTCGCTCCCTCGCTCCCTCGCTCCCTCGCCTCCCTCATCCCTCGCTCCTCGCTCCCTCGCTCCCTCGCTGCCCCGCTCCCTCGCTCCCTCGCTCCCTCGCTCCCTCGCTCCCTCGCTCCCTCCTCCTCCCTCCCTCCCCCTCCCTCCCTCCCTCCCTCCCCCCTCCTCCCTCTTCCTTCCTCCCTCCACCCTCCTCCTTCCTCCCTCCTCCATCCTCCCTCCCCCCTCCTCCCTCGGTAGCCGTTTTGGCTCAAGCCGCCGCCCCGGACCGAGGTGTTTGGAACTGCTCCAGGAGCAGCGCACCTCGCGCGGGGCTGGCTGCCATGCGCGCCGGCCGCCTCGCCTCGCCCTGCCCAGGCGAGTGGAGGGCTAGCCGCGCGCGACGAGGCTTCTCCGGCCGGCGCTGCTGCAGCCAGCCGAGGCCGGACCTCCGCGCCCCTGCGCGGAGACTCGGCTACGCGGCCCGCGTCGGCCGCCGCCCGCACATGCAGGACGTCGCAGCGCTGGTCGCCGCGCTGGTTCGCCGTCCCGTTCTGCTTTCACCTGCTGTGCGGCAGTCTAACGTGTCGCCACCGGACGACCATCAACGTGTGCTACTTGATGCCGGTCCTGTACATGCAGATGGTGATGCTGCGGGTGCCAAGGTGGCCGAGGCCGCATGGTGCTGGCTGCCCGGAGCGCTGCCGCCCCCGGCGCCCAGCGCGCCGATCTGGTGGCCCTCGCCGCCGCCGCCGCGGCTGACGACGCTGAGTGCCGCCGATCTGCCGTTGGTCGGGCCGCCGCCAGCATACGCCCCACCGTTCTTTGTGGAGCGCAGCCTGCCGCCGCCGCCAGCGGATGACGACGCTGAGGACGGCCCTAACGTTGCTGCCGACTCGTCTGATGAGTCCGACAGCACGGTCGACTCCACTGAATTCGTGTATCCTCGGTCGCTCGGAGCACGGATACCACATCGTGCGGGGCCGTCCTTGGAGGACCGTCCTGGGGGAGTGCCACAACTGGCCGAGCGCCAGAGCGCAGACCCCGAAGCCGGGGGAGTGCCTCAACTGGCCCAGCGCCAGGGTGCAAACCCCGAAGCCTCCGTGGAGGAGGGTGATTTGCGGGAGGATGAGCGCGTTCTGCCTCGTGCCGGACCGCCTGCGCGTCCCGATGGAGCTGCGTTTCCGGAGGCTCTGGAACGTGCTGCCTCGCAACTGGCGCTGGCGGAGGCGGTGGCTGCCCCGCCCTCGGCGCTGGCTGCGGCCCCGTTGCTGGTGGTGGCGTTGGCCAAGTCTTGCGCGGCCGAGGGCCTGTTCCCGTGGCTCGCCTTCCCGACGATTTCGCGGCCATGTGGCGGATTCGCCTTGACTTCCTCATGCAGGATGAGGGCGAGACCGATGTTGCAGCCTTCCTAGGCAAGTGGACCCAGTTCAAGGTGCACCAGGACAACGACGGGGGCCTACATGGCGCAGCTGGCACATCCCGGCGAGCCAGCCCTGCCGCATGCAGCGGCCCAGGCCGACCCGCTGGGGGCTGCGGGCCCGCTGGACGCGCGGGAGCTTGCTGCTGCTGCTGGAGCTCCGGAGTTTGCTGCTGCGGCGGCCGGTCGCGCTCGTGAGCCGCCGAGCCCGGAGCAGACGTCTGGCGCCTGGAGCAATGTAGTTTGCCGTGAGCGTATGATTTTGTTGCCCTCCAGCCGCCCGCCCGTTCAAATATTCGGTTTGCAGTGGAAATGGGTCCGTGTGCAGCGAACCCCAATAGTTTCTACTCCTCTTGTTCGCTGCGAGCCCATATCATCAGCTGCTCGCATTGCTGCCATAGTGAATGATGATCTGTTTGCTCGGCACGTGCGTAGGTGGGTGCAGCCAGGGCCTCTGCCCACTCCCGAGAATGGCAAGACTGGTCTATCCAGAACCCCCTCCCTAGGAGAAGGAGGCTCGACTGATCAGCAGATGGACCTGCCACGTTTCTCCCCCTCGGCATAGCGCGATGACAATCGCGTCTGTGCCTCGCGTGGGTGCGAAGATAACTACCCTGCTTCCCTCACTGTACTGCCTAGGAGATGTGGTCCTAGCCTTTCCTCCTTCCTAGCTTTGCAGGATGTAGTCATGAGCATGCAGCATGTGTGTCCCAAACGTCGTGTTGCCCACTCCTTCCCCATCCTGATCAGCGAGTATCTCGCGTGGTCGACGTGCTGTGCTGTCACACACGTCCATGATAGATGGGCGGAGGGATTGGAGGGTGTCGGTGGGAGGATCGGTGTGGGAATGGTGTTGGAATTTCTGGATACGTAGTCGTCACTCTTTGGCTACTACGTGCAGACGATGGCGGCTGCCAGTCAGATGTGTCCCAGCCTTGACCCCACTCGTTTTCTGCTGCTCCGAGATTGGAGGTTTAGGATTTGTGTCCCAGTCTCACTCTCTCTTCTCGGTTTCATATACCATCATCCCCTCTGTACCTGCCTACCTGAAATTGTGCAGCCTGTATTTACAAGGGACACAGCGTTACGGAGGTGATCGGTATGCGTCCCAGCCTCTTCCCTTCCGCTCGTTGCTGCCATCCTTCCGAGGCTGGAGGTTTGAGATGTGCGTCCCAGTCCCGCACTTCCTTCTCGGCTTTATCTGTATGTGGTTTCCCTCCCTTCCTCCCTCCCCTCCCCCTCCCGAGTGGACAAGAGCCACGACGCGGTCGTCGTTTCTTTGTTCGACCCGATGCCGGCCACTTGATTTGAGAGAGGAATGATTCGGGGGACGCTGACGGGATGGGACTGAGGGTGAGTTTAGGTCTGTTGGTGGGGACGAGGGTTGCACTGCGGCGTTGGTGCAGGCACGGGCCGCAGGTCGAGCGTGCGACTATCGTGCGCTCCCGCAGGCCCCTGCCTTGCGCCAGCCCACTAAGCTGGCGTTCGGCCCTTCGCAGGCCATCTCACTTGCTCCCCTCTTTGATATGCCTCCTCTTGCCTCCTCCCTCCTCCTGCGGCGTTGTGATGCGCCATGAGCGCCTTCAGACGATGAGGGGGGGGGTAGGACAGGACAGGAGCTGGGAGACTTACCAAACCTTGGCGCCCGTGCTGCATGTACGCACAATTGCAGCAGCTAGTGACTGCCGCACTGAACTGACCATCTCCTCGGCGAATCAGAGCGCAATCCAAAATTCTCCTCCCTCCTCCCTCCTCCCTCCTCCCTCCTCCCTCCTCCCTCCCTCCTCCTCCTCCTCCTCCTCCTCCTCCTCCTCCCTCCTCCCTCCTCTCTCCTCCCCGCTCCCTCCTACCTCCTCCCTCCTTCTCGTCCTCCTCCGTCTCCTCCCCCCTCCTCCTCCTCCTCCTCCTCCTCCTCCTCCTCCTCATCCTCCTCTTCTTACTCCTCCTCCTCCTCCGCCTCCTCATCCTCCTCCTCCTCGGCTCCTCCTCCTCCTCCTCCTCCTCCTCCTCCTCCTCGGCGCGTCCACGAGGCAAGCGCGAGAGGGGGCGCCATGTCAGCGCCTCGCGGCGAGAAATGTGGGCCCCGTCCCGCTCCCGCCACGCACTGTGCAGCATGGACGGCACAAAGTCGCAGGCCTAGAAGTTGACACCAACACCAATATCGGCGGTGTGCCTCCACCGAGGGAAAGATCCCGATCTCTGCGATGGTGGTCATATTCCAGCTTCCAAGGTGGCCGAAATACTACCACCAACACTGAAATCTAGGATCATCTTCACCCTGTGGAGGCAAACCCCTGTGTTGGTGTTGGTGCCCATTTCCAGGCCTCCAACAATGTCCATGATGTAAGCGAAAATGTACTCTGGGTTTCGTAATAAGCGTGGGGGAGTACCCCCCCGACGGGGGTCAACCTCGCCTCGTCTTCGCGCCGCGACGGGGGGGTCGGAGCGCCTTCGGCGCGCGGTGGCTGCCCGCGACGACGGGGGTCGATGCGAGGCTGTCGGCGGAGGTGACGCCCCCCCGACGCTGATCAAGAAACTCAGAGTAGATTTTGCATTGTCTTTAGCCGGCAGGATGGGAGGTCCGGGACTGGCCAGCTATCGGCCGGTTTCGTAGCAGAGTATGCGTTTTGTCTGATTAGGAGTAAGGATCAGGACTCAAGATGGAAATGGAAGCAGGAGCTGGAGCAGAATCTTGCAGGAGCAGGAGCAGGAGGAGAGGGAGGAGGAGGAGGAGGAGAAGGAGGAGGAGGAGGAGGAGGAGGAGCAGGAGTAGGAGGAGGAGGAGGAGGAGGAGGAGCAGGAGGAGGAGAGAAGGAGCAGGAGCAGGATCTTTCAGGAGCAGGAGCAGGAGGAAGAGGAGGAGGAAGAAGAGGAGGAGGATCAGGTGTAGATGCAAATGTCGGGTTGAGACTAGACCCCGGAGGAGAGGGTCAGGACCTGCTTCGCCACCCGCGTCGAAGCTGTCGTCCTGCTCCTCGATTTCCACAGGCGACCAGTCGTGCCGCATGCGGGTCGGGTGCCCCCGCCGGAGCAGACGCTCGAGATCATTGGCGCGCCGCTGGGCGCCTACCATGTAGTCGCCCATGACGAGGCTGCCCACCTCGAGGTCGCGGACCTCTACGCAGAAAACGCTGCACGAGCACGCGCTTTCGGAGGTCCGCGTGGATGTCTTCGATCGGCGATGGGCCCCATACCCCACCCCGTGGGGCGCAGAGCGCGCCGGGGCGTCGCCGGAGGCGCCACCAGGGTGTCCCAGCGCCGATGCGAGAAACCCGCGCGGAGCTCCGAAAGCTTGCGTTCCGCCGACGACCTTCTTCAGGTGTTCCGCGAGCTCCAGCTCGAGGCCCTCCCGCTCTTGCACGAGGCGCTCGACGTCGTCCTCGGCGGCCTCGGTGATGGCGAGCGCCTCCAGCGCGCGCTGCTCCTGGCGAGGTCGAAAGGCACCGATGGCTCTGCTCCACGGACCTCCCCCCTGCGGTGCGACCAGACCAGAATTTCGTGGCGAATGCAGTCGTGGCGGCAAGGGCCTCCCAGGAGACCCAAAAAAGCGACACCTGGGCAATGGCAGCGGCATCGGTACCTCAATGAGGTATCGATGCCGCTGCCGTTGTCCCCGCTCGCCTGGAGGACGAGTCATCCTTCAGGCGAGCGGGGACAGCGGCGGCTCAGAGTCGGTCCCCGGACCCCCTCCCGGGGCCCAAGCGCACCAACTTACAGAGCTGCGTCCAGCCGTGGCCCTCGGGCGGGCGGCAAGGGGGGGGAGGCCCAACTTGGGGGGTGAAGGACAGGGCCCTCAACTCACTCCTCCTCCTCCTCCTCCTCCTCCTCCTCCTCCTCCTCCTCCTCCTCCTCCTCCTCCTCCTCCTCCCTCCTCTCCTCCTCCTCCTCCTCCTCCTCCTCCTCCTCCTCCTCCTCCTCCTCCTCCTCCTCCTCCTCCTCCTCCTCCTCCTCCCTCCTCCTCCTCCTCCTCCTCCTCCTCCTCCTCCTCCTCTATTCCTGTTCCTTATGAGTCATTTCTTCCCGTCGCACCCCGAGGCCAGCTTTTAGGGCGGGCCGGGCAATTCGCCCGAGACGTCCTCACCACCAGTGACTCTGAAGCCCCTCGGGGGCCCCTGCTGGCTGCCCGCTGGAGGCCCCAAAAGGCTCCGTCTATAGGGCCCCTGTGCTGCCCCCCCCCCCCCTGCAGGTCACCCCCCAGGGCCACCCGCCCGACCCCCGACGAAGGCCGGCTGCCGCCATCTCAGCTCGCCCTCCCCGGAGCTCCTGGGCCAGCTGCCGCTGCTCCAGCACCCGCTCGTTGGTCGCCCTGGCCTCCCTCACGGCGCCCTCGGCCTCGGCCAGCAGCGCCTGGACGCCTCCGTCGGCCCGCTTCGCGGCCGCCCGGCCCCTCGCCTAGGGGGAGACGGGGGGCGAACGGCAGCCAGGACGAGCATTCACTTGAAGACTGCTCCCTCGTGTCTGCTCGCGCGCGCCGCGCGGCAGCAGATCCCGGTCCCTGGATGCCCGCCCCCTTCGTCTTTCATCGTACCCGCCCTCTTCGTCGTCTTTGATCGCACCCCCGTTGGGGACACATCTTCCTTGCCTGCCACGTGCAGGTGGCGCGGCCCCTCAAGAAAGGAAAGTGTTGAGGCTCGGGCTGGGGCTGTGCCTCTGGCCCCCAGGTTACAGCAGCAGCACTACGTTTCAAAACTGGTCGCTCTTACCCGCTCGCGTGTCCATCAACATGTGTCTCCCAAGCCCTCGATACCCGCCCTCGTCGTCTTCGATCATGCCCTCCTGTGGGGGTATTCTCACGACCTGCCACGTGCATGTGGCGCAGCCCCTAGGACAGGGGAAGGGAGGAGGGAAGGGACAAGGGGGATGGAGAAGGATGGAGCACGACAGAAACTAGCAGAGGGTTTAGGAACACAAAAACGGCAAAACCAGACGGGCACGTCGGGCGGGCGGACCCTAACGGGTGGGTCGAGCGGGCGGGTCGCTGAAGCGTCAGCCCTGCATGAATCGCGAGGAAGTCTCGAGCGACAACGCAATTCCATAGCGAATCGCGAGGAAGTCCACAGCAAGGGCGTGACTCCTAACTGTCGAAGGCGCGGCGCTTCAATAAATTACAAGAAGTCGCACATGAGAGCGCGAGTCCTGCACAGATTCTAAGGACGTCGCGCGCGAGAGCGCGACCTGGGATAACTCATGAGGAAGCATCAGGCGGGAACCGCTGTTATTGTAAACCGGGGGCAGGGAGGCCAACCTGAGCCTTAGGACTTTGCCTCGCAAACAAGGGCGCGGACCCTGGGAAGAGGCATTTCAATTAAAAAGCACACTGGGAAACCAGGAAGGGGATCAGGCATAAAATTTCTTCAGACATGACAATTCGATACGTTTGGGGCTGTTCGCTCTGATCTGCTCGCGTGTCACGCAACATGTGTGTCCCAAACCCTCGATGCCCGCCCTTCTCGTCGTCATGCATACCCCCCCCCAGAAAGGGGGTATATCTTCCTGGCCTCCAAGACGGCCCTGGAGCACCCAAAAAAAGGCTCCAAGTCGGCCCAGAGAGGCCCCCAAGACGGCGTCCGACGGCTGCAGAGGGACCAGGAACGCCCTAAGACGGGCACAGAGGCCCCCGAGAAGCCCCCGAAGGCCCCCAAAAGGCTCAAGGAGGCCCCCACAATGCTCCCAGGAAGCTCCCAGGAGGCCTCAAGAGTGCCCCCAGAGGCCCCCAAGGTGCCCCATCCTCCTCCTTTTTCCTCCTCCTCCTCCTCCTCCTCCTCCTCCTCCTCCTCCTCCTCCTCCTCCTCCTCCTCCTCCTCCTCCTCCTCCTCCTCCTCCTCCTCCTCCTCCTCCTCCTCCTCCTCCTCCTCCTCCTCCTCCTCCTCCTCCTCCTCCTCCTCCTCCTCCTCCTCCTCCTCTCACTCCTCCTCCTCCTCCCTCCTCCTCCTCCTCCTCCTCCTCCTCCTCCTCCTCCTCCTCCTCCTCCTCCTCCTCCTCCTCCTCCTCCTCCTCCTCCCTCCTCCTCCTCCTCCTCCTCCTCCTCCTCCTCCTCCTCCTCCTCCTCCTCCTCCTCCTCCCTCCTCCTCCTCCTCCTCCTCCTCCTCCTCCTCCTCCTCCTCCTCCTCCTCCCTCCTCCTCCCCTCCTCCTCCTCCTCCTCCTCCTCCTCCTCCTCCTCCTCCTCCTCCTCCTCCTCCTCCTCCTCCTCCTCCTTCTCCTCCTCCTCCTCCTCCTCCTCCTCCTCCTCCTCCTCCTCCTGATGTTCTCCGCCATCCTCCCCCAAGTGGTGTTCCCCGAAGGGTTTCCACAACGGCTTGGGGAACACACGGTCCGATAGCTTGGCAGAGCCCTTGCCACAACATCCAGCCACAAGGGTGATTCCAAAAGGCAGTTTCGGCGGTGATTCGCCGTAGGCGTCTTCGATACGAACAAGGAGCGTCGTTGTTGTAGGGAAGCTGGTTTGCGGCGGCAAGGCGCGAGCGCCATTCCTGAGCAAAAAACCATGGGACGATCCAGCGGGAGCACTGATCTTGTCGGGGAGGCAGCTGCCAACGGCGATCAAGAGCGCTAGTCTTCGGTAAAGAGCGAGGACGTATCGAACGGCAGCGTCGTTGGCGTAGGGGGGCCGTTTGGGGACCCAAGGCGCGAACCCCACTCCTGGGCACAAAGCGACGAAGTATCGAGCGGGAGTGCTGGCGCTGTTGGAGGGGCGGCTGTCGGCGGCGAGCAAGACCACTGGCTTTGAGCAATCGGCGAGGAGGTAGATTGCGGGAGCGTCGTTGTTGTAGAGAGGGCGGCTTGCGGACTCAAAACGCCAACGCCACTCCTGAGCAAGACCCCAGAGAGTATGCAGCGGCAACGGTGGTTTTGCTTGAGAGCCAGCTTTCGGCGGCGAGCAACGGCACCGGCCCTGGGCGCGAAAACCGAGGAAATAACGAGCGTGAGCCTTGCTGGTTGAATTCGCATGTCTCAATAAGTATTGCGGATCCACCCCTGCGGTGCCCAGAGTGTCTTTGAGATGTCTGAAATGATCCAGCCAAGGCTCCCACCTGGTCTTTCACAAAGAAAAGTACTGGGCCTCAGACTGAGCCCCTAGCCCCGAACTACAACAACAGCAACATCAAAACAGCAGCAGCCATAACAACAACAATAATAATCGGTTTCAGGCTGTTCACTCTCATCTGCTCGGGTGCCATCCGAAATATATATATATATATATATATCCCAAACCCTCGATACCCGCCCTCTTCGTCTTCGATGGTATCCCCTTGGGGGTATATCTTCTTTACCTGGCACGTGTATGTGATGCCCACTAGCTTTTAGCGGAAGAGGTTCGCTCTCGCCCCGCAGATCAAAAAAAAAGTGTATGTGATGCCCACCCCCTAAAGCAGGGGAAGAGAGGACGGATGGAGGGAAGGGACAGCGGGGAGGGAGAAGGATGGAGCACGAGAGAGAGCAGGAGGGGGGCTAGGAGGAGAAAACATGTGGAACCAGACGGGCAGATCGGGCGGGTAGACGCTAATGAACGGGTCAGGAAGGCGGGCCCAGGCGGCCAGGTCGAGCAGGCGGGTTGCTGAAGCGTGAGTCCTGCATGAACCGCAAGGAAGTCTCGAGTGATAGCGAGGATCCCAAGTGAATGATAAGAGAAGCCAAAGCGAGAGCCTGATTCCTGAGTGTCAAGGGCGCGGCGTTGTCATAACTTGCAAGGAAATACCATGCGAGAACGCGATTCCTGCATACATGGTGAGGAAGCCCCGTGTGACAGCGCGATTCCCACATGATTTGTGAAGAAGTATCAGGCGGGAACGTTTTTATTATTGTTCGGGGCCAACAACGCATTCTCAGTCCCAAGACTTCCCATTGTAAAAAACAAGGCGCGAGCCCCAGGAGGAAAATTTCAATAGAATGGACACCAGACGGGGGATCAACAACAATTATTCTTTCAATGTGAAAACTCCACAACGGGCCCCACCTGCTACTTCCTCACAATAGATGCAAAAACGCGCCCTCGCGCGAGACGCCCTGACAATTCATCCAGGAATCGCGCTTTTGAACTTCCACGCAAGTTAAGCATCCAAACGCCGCGCCCTCAACACTCAGGAAATACGCTCTCGCTCAGACCCTCCTAACGACTTACTTAGGAATCGCGCTATCGCTCAAGACTCCATCGCAATTCATGCAAGACTTTCGCTTCATCGACCCGCCCGCTCTGGGCCCGCCCGCCCGACCCGCCCGTGAGGGTCCGCCCGCCCGACCCGCCCGTCTGGTTATGCCGCTTGTTTTCCTGCTTCTAACCCCCCTCCTGCAAAGCTCTCTCGTGGTCCATCCTTCTCCTTTTCCTGGGTCCCTTCCCTCCTCCCTCCGCTCCAGTGTTTTTTGGTTCATCGCGCTTGCAATCCAAAAAAATCCAGTGTTTTAGGGGCTGCGCCAACTACTCGCTGCAGGTAAGGGCGATCTGCCACCAATAGAGGCACGATCGAAGACGAAGAGGGCGGGCACCGAAGGCTTAATGTACATGTTGATGGGCACGCGAGTAGGCAGGAGTGAACAGCCTTCAAATGATGTGTATTGTAAGGGGGCCGGTTTGGGCGCAACTACGGAACGCCTGACCACGAGCCTCAATTTCTAAGAGAATGCAGCCAGTGCCAAGGCGAGTACGCAAGAGGGGCCTGAGGTGGTCAAACAAGCACAGCTGTTTAGTATGCAAAACTAGCAAAAAAAAAAAAATCATTGAAAGACTCTTCGCTCTCATCTGCTGGCGTGTCCATCAACATGTACATCAAACCTTCGATGCCCGCCCTCTTCGTCTTCGATCGTACATAGCTACTCAGCATTCAAAACTCAAAAACAACAATGATAGGACTCTTCGCTCTCATCTGCTCGCGTGTCTATCAACATGTGTATCAAACCTTCGATGCCCGCCCTCTTCGTCTTCGATCGTACCCCCCTAGGGGGTATACCTTCCTCACCTGCCACGTGTAGTTGGCGCAGGCGCAGCCCCTAAAACAGGAAGAGGAGGGAAACAGGAAGAACAGATAGCGAGGAGAAAAGGAGTGCGGGAAGGGAGGGAGGAGGGAAGGAACAAGGGCGAGGGAGAAAGATGGAGCACAAGAGAGATTAGAAGCGTCAGTCTGCGATAGCGCGAGACCCACATAAAAAGTGAAGTCCAGAGCGAGAGCGTGGGCCCTGAGTATCGCGGTCGCGGTGTCTGAAAAAATGCGAGGACGCCCCACGCGAGACCGCGATTCCTGCATAAATTATGAGGACGTCCCGCGCGAGAGAGCGATGCTGAATGCCTTGCGAGGAAGCATCAGGCAGGAGCCGTTGCTGTTGTAGCCCGGGGGCCAGTGGCCCAATCTGAGGACCCTGAAAGGAGGGTCAGGCGGGCGGGCCCAAGCGGCCGTGTCGAGCGGGCGAATTGCTGAAGCGTCAGTCGAGCATGAGTAGCATAAATCCTCAAGCGACAGCGCGAGTCTGAAATTATTCACTGCGTGGAGCTCCCCATATGTGCATCTACTCGCATGGACCTGTCCGCCGTGAATGTCTAGGCGCAAGAGCTTTCGAATATTAACGGGCTTCAGTTGTGACGGTCTGGACATCAATCTAACTGCGAATGAATTGGAGTGTGAATGAGCCTCAGTAGTACGAGCGCGTCTCTGTGCATGAGCCTGGGGCCTCCTGGGGCCTCCTGAAACCTACTGGGGCTTCCTGGGGTCTCCAGGAGCCTCTTGGGACCTCCTGGGACCTCCTAGGAAGGTTTCGTGCCCCAGGGGAGGCGCAATCTATAGCAACAGACGTACATAAAACATTGCGGATTAGAGCCACAGGAGAAGGGCAATCTATAGGAACACGCGTAAAACACCAAGGACTCGTGCCCCAGGAGAGGCCCAATACATAGGAACATGAGTAAAACATTTAGGATTGTGTACACAGGAGAAGGACCATATATAGAAACATACGTAGAACATCAAAGAATCGTGCTCCAGGTGAGGCCCAATCGATAGGAGCATACGTAAAACACATGGGATTGGAGCCACTCCTGTTGCCTTCTGAGGCCTCCTGCTCCTGGGGCCTCTCGGGGCCTCCTGTTGCCTTCCGAGGCCTCCTGGCGCTTCCTGTTGTCTCCTGGGGTCTCCTGTGGTTTCCTGAGGCCTTCTGGAGCTTCCTGGGGCCTCCTGGAGCCTCTTGGGACATCCTGTGGCCTCTTGAGTCTTTCTGTGGCCTCCTGATGCCTCCTGGGACCTCATGTGGTCTCCTGGAGCCTCCTGGAGCCTGTTGGAGCCTCCTGTGGCATCCTGAGAAGAATCTGCGCCCACGAGCCTGGCCACCAAAACTAGCAAACCGATCGAGACATCCTCAAAATCTGGCCCACCTGGGGGGTGAAAATGAGCGCCTCGCTCGAGACATCCTCCAAATCTGCTCCGAAAGCGAAGGATGTTGGGCACAGAAACAAGCAAACCGCCTGAGACATCCCCACAAAATGGCCGCGAACGAGCCCGTGCAACCACCCCTGGCGGCTCCCCTTAGGGGTGCTGAAATGAGCGCCTCGCTCGAGACATCCTCCAAATCTGCTCCGAAAGCGAAGGATGTTGGGCACAGAAACAGGCAAACCGCCTGAGACATCCCCACAAAATGGCCGCGAACGAGCCCGTGCAACCACCCCTGGCGGCTCCCCTTAGGGGTGCTGAAATGAGCGCCTCGCTCGAGACATCCTCCAAATCTGCTCCGAAAGCGAAGGATGTTGGGCACAGAAACAGGCAAACCGCCTGAGACATCCCCACAAAATGGCCGCGAACGAGCCCGTGCAACCACCCCTGGCGGCTCCCCTTAGGGGTGCTGAAATGAGCGCCTCGCTCGAGACATCCTCCAAATCTGCTCCGAAAGCGAAGGATGTTGGGCACAGAAACAGGCAAACCGCCTGAGACATCCCCACAAAATGGCCGCGAACGAGCCCGTGCAACCACCCCTGGCGGCTCCCCTTAGGGGTGCTGAGTATGAGTAAGTCTGTGTATGAGTAAGTCTGTGTATGTGTACGTCTGGGTATGACTAATACTGTGTATGAGTAAGTCTGTGTATGAGTAAGTCTGTATATGAGTATGTCTGAGTGTGAGTAAGTCTGAGTATGAGTAGGTCTGAGTATGAGTAAGTCTGAGTATGAGTAAGTCTGTGTATGAGCAGGTCTGAGTATGTCCGACAGGAGGGGAGGAGAAAAGAGGAGGAGGAAGGAGGAGGAGTAGGAGGCGTCCAAGTAATAACAAGAACCCCATCTTAGGATATGGGGAATAAATCATGAGGGAGCCCCATGCGAAAGCATAATACCTGAGTGTGGAGGGCGCGGCGTCTGAAGAAATTACTGGAAATCCCACGCGAGAGCGCGACTCCTGGATAAATTGCAAAAACGTCAAACGAGAGCGCGGCTATTCAACGAATTGTGAAGAAGTATCAGGCGGGACCTGTTGTTGCAGTAGTTCGGGAGCCATCGGAAGGGTTCGGAAGAAAGCAGGATGCAGGAGGTAGGAGGCGAAAAAGAATAGGATAATGAAGAGAGGACGGAGAGGACGGAGAGGAGACCACACTGCTCTGGTCAAAACAAAGGCCTCACCAGAGGGAGGGTTGGGACAGATGCCCAAATGGCTCTCGGAGAGCTATGAGTGTTTCAGATGAGAAGACGGCAGCACAAGGTAGGCCAGCTTCCTCTCGACGGCGCCCAGGCAGGCATCCTCGCAGCAGCCTGCTTGAGGTTGCAGCGTGTCCCGAAAGCGTTTTCCGACTCGTTCCCCACACGCGTGCCGGAAGCGTTTGCGAAGCTCCTTCGAAGCGCTTGGGAGGCTCGTGCCAAGCTCCTACGACTCAGCGCTTTCCATTCATCCTTTGAAGCGTCCCTGCAAGCACCTCCTCGATGCTTCCCAGCTCCCAAGCACCCATGCAAACGTCCTTGCAGGCGTGCCTTGCTAGCATTCCAGGGCATCCCCCTAAGAGCTCAAACATTTGCTAGAGTAGAAGCCGGCACCGCAGGGTAGCCCCGGAGCTCGTTGAAAGCTTGCGGCAGGCCACCTCGCAGCGCCTCCTGTGAACCGGCAGCGTGCTCCGGCGGGCCTCTGCGAACCATTCCTGGATAGCTCCCTGGAGCAGAAGGGCTTCAGAGAAGAAGCCAGCGCGTGGGTGGTGAGCGGCGCACCCCCACCCTCGCCGCTCCACGGTCCCCTGAGCGGCCTGCCAAGCCAGGCAGCGTGTCCCGAAGCGCTCTCCCCACTCGTTCCCAACACGCTTGCCGCAAGCCTCTCCGCATCTCCCGCGAAGCGCCTCAGGAGCTCCTGCGCAGTCCTGCGCAGCTCCTTTCTCGAGCTTGCAAGCTACCCAGACCCCCGACGCCATGGTTTTTGTTCATTACGTTGACCCCCCGAGGTCTCGACCCATTCCCTGGGACCGGTTTTTCATCCTGCGTTTTTTGACGGTCCTGAGGCCCAGTAAGGGGCCAGAGGCCGAAAATAGCAAAGAACCTCCCGTCGTAATTCTTTCGTTGCTCGAGGGGGATCTGGGTCCCCAGATACGGTTTCAGGCGTTCTTGCAAGCGTATCCCACAAGCCTTTTCCACGCTGTGGACTGGTCCACTATCCGGATTTGGGACGCTACAGTGGAGGCCAGTCCACAAGAAACCTTCCACACGAAACCCAACCCTGAGACCCCCAGGACGTCCACTGGTTTCTGGTGTGGGAACGTCACGATTTCCATCGCAAAACCATCGAAACCCGAGAAACCCAGGGCACCCTGGAGGCATGCAGGGTATTTCTTGGCCTGGGTCTTCACTGTACACGCGCCGCCGCTCCCCGCACCACGCCCTCTGGGTGCGTTCTGGCTGGGCTTCCGGGGCGGCGGATCTGGCGATGGCGACGACCCAAACCTCCAAACTCTTAGAGCAACTCGAGGCGAAAGGGCTGTTTCCCCAGACCCCCTCGAGCAATGAAAAAATCATGACCAGAGGTTTTTCGCCACTTTCAGCCTCTGGGGGGCCCTAACCGGGCCTCAGGACCGTCAAAAAACGATTCAGGATGACAAGCCGGTCCCGGGGAATAGGTCGAGACCTCTGGGGGTCGACGTCATGAAAAAATCATGACGTCGGGGGCCTGGGTCTGTGGACGAATCGAGACCCCAAGGACCGCGGGACACAAGAGGGCGAAAACGACGGCAGGGCATCGGCATACCACAAAAGTTTTCGCCGAATTACGCCTCCATGTCTCAGACCTGGGCCCCGAATGCCGCTCAAAAACGCTCCGAGGACCCCTCCTGGGGTGAAGACAGCTCCCGGATGCTGGGCTCAAGGGAGACACCTCTGGCTCGCGGTCACCATGCTCGGCTCACCAAGGTCCCCGACGCCATACATCTTTCTTCGCAGCGTGGACCTCCATGAGACGTCTGGACCCCTTCCCCGGGACCGGTCTCATTTCGGCGGTGGACAAACCTCCCTTTAGTAAACCTCCCCTTAGTGAAAACGGCCTGGGACCGAAACCGACGGACCTGGACCCGCAAAAATGACGGCCGCGACGCCCTCCCGCGAACCGAAAACGGCAAATTCCTTAGTCGACGTGTCCGGGTAGGAGATCGATCCACCTCCGATCATTCTGTCATCCCGCGATCCACGGGGGGGTGCGACAGATGGGGGGGGGGGGGGCAGCGAGGGCTGCAGCAAAGGTGCCCTTGAGGGGGCCCTGAGGGGCCCTTCGGGGCCCAGAAGGGGGCCCTCGGGGCCCGAAGAGGGCACCTCTCTCCCCCCCCCCGACTCAGCGTCCCCCCATGTGAACGTATTCTGATTCGGCGTTCCGAAATTGGGCGGATGGGGGGGGGAGGGGGGGGTCTGGCTCCGGACCTCTGCTCAGCGCGACTGTTTGCAAGAGTGCGTCCTGTGAACCTGCTCGAAACAGGCGCCAGAAGGAGCCAAGATCCACTCCACGGGGAGGGGGGAAGGGGGGGTGCGAGGGCCCGCGCCGATCGGCAAAACTGATGGGCCTGTTTTCCACCACCACTCCTCCTCCTCCTCCCTCCTCCTCCTCCTCCTCCTCCTCCTCCTCCTCCTCCTCCTCCTCCTCCTCCTCCTCCTCCCCGTCCTCCTCCTCGTCCTCCTCCTTTCCCCTTCTAACTTATAGTGGTGGTGGTGGAAAACAGGCTCATCAAAAACAATGAATCAGAAAAGGATCGCCACGAATTCGCGCCCAAGAGTTGTTTCGTTGACGGCTCCGGGGCCCGGCAGGGGCTTCGCTCGGCGGCGAGCGAGGGGGGGGAAGTGAGAAGGAGCACGCCTTCTCAGAAGGCGGCGGGACTGCTGAGAAGCCCCCAGGCCTTCCGAGAAGGTTTCTGCGTCTCTCTGGGGAAGGCTTAGCAAACTTCTCAGAAGGCCAAGGGACTTCCGAGCCTCCTGACCCAGACCCCAGACGTCATGATTTTTGCATGACGCCGACCCCACGAGGTCTCGACACATTCCCCGGGACCGGCTTGTCATCCTGGATTGGTTTTGACTGTCCTGCGGCCCGCGGTACGGGCCCCCAGGGGCAGAACAATGATGAAAAGCCTTCAGTCGTGCTGTTCGTCATCGCTCCAAGGGGGGTCTGGAGAGAAGGCCTTCGCCCTCTCGCGTCCCTCCCGGGCTCGCCGCCGACCCGCGAGGAGGCCGAGAGTCCACAGGAGCGCGCCTCCCGCCGGGAGCGTATCGCGCCCCACAAGCACTGGGTTCGGGCGCCCCGGTCGCCGCCGCCGGGCCGCCGTTCCACGAGCGGGGAGTGGTGGACCCGCTGCGGATGCTGCGGCTCGCGCCTGGGGGGGCAACGCTTCGGGGGGGGGGGGGGGGGGCTGGCGCAGTGAAACAGGGGCCGACCGCCCCAGCAGTCCCACAGAGAGGGGCCCAGGGACGCACCGCACAGATAAATGCACAGAACTCCCAGGATCCCCCATATGTTCCATATCTTCTGCGTTTTAGTATTCCCCCCCCCACTTCCCATATGTTCCCGCATTTTCCTTGGGATCGACGATTGATTGTATCTGTGTGTGTTAGTTCCCTTCCTCGCTATAGGCCTACCACACAACTCTCTCACGGCCCAAGAGAATGTCCTGACGACAAAAGCAGCGCTCTCGGAACACAGCCCCCCGACGTGCCAAAACGAGGCAGCCCAGCCAGAAATGCTCTAAGAACCTCTGGTGCACAGGCGGTTCTTAGAACAGTCTTTGGTTCGGCGGTGGACAAGCCTCCCTTTAGCAGACCTCCCCTTAGTGAAAACGGCCTGGGACCGAAACCGACGGACCTGGACCCGCAAAAATGACGGCCCCGCGACGCCCTCTCGCGAACCGAAACACGGCCAAGATCTGAATCGACGTGTCAGGGTAGGAGGTCGATCCACCTCCGATTGGTGGGCCTGCAGGCAAGCCGGGAGGCGTCGCCACTGCTTCACGGAGGGGACATCGACCTGGAATCGGCGCTGCATCGCCGACGGATCGGCGACGGGCCCCCGCCAGACAACCCGCACGCCCCTGGACGGGGAGGGCAATCGGGCCACTGCCGGCGAGGAGTACAGTCAAGGCGTTGACCTAAGGAACCCCCAATAAGGAACGAGGCCCCGATTTTCCATAAGTTGAACTTCGATTTCGTATCGAAAACCTAAGGAAAATCCAAGGCAAGCTGCGAACCAAGTAAGGAACACGGAGCCCCTCCCCAACGAAAAGGGTTCCTTTTCAGGGCCCCGACTGTAGGCGACGTGGGATCAATGCGTCCCCCCACCCGAGCCTCACCCCCCCCCAAGCCATCCAGCACACGGGCCCCCAAACCACTCGATCGACCACGCCCCTGGGGGCCGCGTTTTTGCCCGAGCCGGGCTCTGACGGCCCCGGCCCCGAGGCCCAGGAAGGGCCCCGGGACCCGCGCTTCATCCCGAGGCGTTCTCCGACGGCCCCGGGGCCCAGCAGGGGCCCCGAGAGGCCGAAGAGAGGGCGAAGACCTCCGCCTCGATTTATCGCGGCGCCGGGACGTCTGGGAGCGTGGCCCCCGACAGCCCAGGGCGCCTCGAGCCGAGGAGGCGCGGCTTCCTCCGGCGCACGGGAACTCCCGCGAGGCTGGCATGGCCCGCGCGCGCGGGCGCGCGGGCGGCGGGCGGTGTGGGGGCTCGAGGCGAGGCGGTTGCGGGGGCGGGGCAGGCGAGGGCGGGGGAGAGAGGGGGGGGGGGGGGGGGAAACGGCAGATGGTGGCAAGGGGCGCCCTGAGGTCCAGGAGGCCTGCGTTGTGGAGGTGCGCTGGCACCCCTCCCTGTGGCCGTCTTCGTTGGCCGAGAGGCCGCGAGGGAGGGCCTTGGCCCCCTCCGGCGCCTACGGACGGCAAGGCGCACTGCGCCTATGAACGGCAAGGTGCAGGTGGGCAGAAGGCCCCAGACCTCCAACGCCCTGAAAACCCATGGCGGTGGACTTGATGCCGCTCTCGGCCTCGGGCCCAGGCCCCCGACGGCATGAGTTGTTCACTTCGTCGGCCCCCGGAGGTTTCGACCCCCTTCCCCAGGACTGGTTCTTCGTCCCGAGTCGTTTCGGTCCCGAGGCCCGGTATAGGGCCCCAGATGCCGACAATAGCGGAAGCCCTCCCGTCGTGATTTCTTCATGACTCGAAAAGGTCTGGGGGGGCCCTCGCTGGCCCCACCGCGATCAAGACACGATCCGGGACTCCTCCTCCTCCTCCTCCTCCTCCTCCTCCTCCTCCTCCTACTCCTCCTCCTCCTCCTCCTGCTGGAAGGTTTTGCACGAGCTTCTGCCTCTGAGGGCCCTTACTCACCAGGCCTAAGGACTGTCGAGAAACGAGGCAGGCCGAAAAACGGGTCCCGGGGAACAGGTCGAGACTCTGGGGGGCCGACGTCCTCAAAAAACAATGACGTCGGGGGTCTGGGGAGGGGGGATACGGCAGTCGGATTCCGCGGCGTGGAACTCATGTGTTTGCAAGGGCGCGTCCTGGAGTTCGGACCTTCTTGCCTTCCTCGTCGCGACTTGTCGCGTCGTCGTCTAGTCGTGGCCTTGCCCTGGGGCCCCCCCGACCCTGGCCTCCCTCAGGGGGCGCGCAAGCATGGAGTAGCGATCCATGGCTTCGGCGCGCGGTCGCCAAATCCATGGATCGGGGGAGGTGCCCTCCCCAAAATGCGGCCGGTGCCGCCTCGCTCGGCGGCGGAGGTCCGCGATGTCTCAGGACATCGGGGCCCGTCGCTAATCCACGCCCCCTTGATCCATATTTGCGATCGTCTGACTTCCTGGTCTCCCTGGTACTGCCCCGGCTCCTGGCCTCCCTGTGGGTCTCTTGGCCTCGCTGCCCCGCCCCGGCCTGGCCTCCCCTGGCACTGTCCCCCTCCCAGGGGGGAGTTTGCACGAAAACTAAGAACAGCCAAAACCTCTTACAAAAATAGCCACAAATAGGCGAACAAGCGTCCCCAGACTATATTGTTTACTACCTTGGAGCATTCCTCCTGTAGAGGGACGTGCCCGACCCAACCAGGGCCCCCTCCCGGGGCATCGGACTGCTTCACTCTCGCCCGCCGTGCCGTGTCGTGCCGTCGCGGCGTCGTGGCCTTCCCGGACCCCCCTGCCCTAACATCTCCCCGGTGGCCCTCTGATCTCCCTGGCCTCTCCGCCGTCTCCGCCGGCCATCGTCCCCGCCATCTCCGCCGCCGTCCTCGCCCTGCCTCCCTGCCGCCGTCTCCGACCTCTCCGCCGCCGGCGTCGTCGCCGCAAGGCACCTTGTGACTCGTCATCGCCAGCGTCGTCAGCGCCGCTCCCGTTGCCGGTCACCGCCGTCGCCCTCGCCGTCCATCTCCTCGTCGCCATGATCGCCACCACCGCGGTCATCGCCGCGGCCTTCGTCGCTCCCGAGGGGCGCGTGCTCACGAGCCCCGCGGTCTCCGACCACGCTGGCTCGCCGATGGCACATTGGTATGCCGGCGCCGCCAAGTCGCGCCTTCCCCCCCCCCCGAATCTCGACGCTGCGGTACCGTTGGCCTCCTTACCAAGCCGCGCACCATGCGAGACATCAAACGCACGACCACAGCCATTCCCATCTACAAGTGGCTCGATCGGAAACTCGCCACCACGGCCGACCCGTCCGACTGCGGCGACATGTTCGAGGCGCTGCACTGCTTTCTCGCAGGGAACCACCTACAGGTGCGCGTCTGGCGAAAGTCCCTCGGGCACATGGGTGGCTGGACTGACGAGGACGCCGTCGACGGGCACGCCGCTCTCGAAGCGGTCTGCCGCGCCTGCGCGTACATCGCCGTCGCCCACCGCGCCCCTGCGTTGTCCCCCCCGACGTCTCCCAGGTGCAATCTCCCATTGGGGATGCCGGCCAGGAGCGCATCCGCGGCCTCGCGTGCCACCGCTCTCAGCGTGCTGTCCCAGCTGTCAGCACTCGCGCCTCCACTGAGGGGCGCTACCTGCACGCATGCCTCGTCGACATGGGCTGTTCCCAGCCCGCCACAACCGCAGCTGACGATCCCCGCACCTACCCTCGGGCGTTCTCTAATCGCTTCGGCGTTCCCCGTTCTATTCTCCATCCGCCAAGGCCGTGCGACGGGCTCCCCCTGAGGCCCCCTCCGCATCGCCAACGACCGCTTCGACCTGGACAACCCCGCGTTTCAGCGCGTCGCGCGCCGCTCCTGGTAAGTTACGGCCCAGTGGACGACAGGGGCTGCCCCATCTGCCCGCTGGGCCTCTGCCGAGCTCAGCAAGAGCATCGCGTCGGCCACGCGCATGCTCCGACGCAACAGGGCCGCTGGCGTCTGGCGCTGCCGTGGGCGCGCCGACTTCCACCCTGACGAGAGGACTGCCCCCGCGCGGAGCCGCGCTGGATGAGTCCAGGCCCCCCAGAGGCTGGGGCCCTGCTGCCTCTATCGCCCCTGGCACGGCCCCGGCGAGGCCGGTCGGGCCCGACGGGCACGAGGCTCCCCCGCGCGGTCTCGCAGAGCTCCTCAACCCGAAAAACGTCGACGACGACCGGCTCCCCGCCAGCGCGCCCATCACTACCCGCGCCGCCTTCGACAACGGGTTCGGCCTCGAGCTCGGCCCCACCACGTTCCACTGCGACCTTTCGCGGCGGCGGCCTCCTCGCCCCGCGCCGCCCCAGCGCGGCCGGCGGCGGCGAGCCCGTCGGTTCGTTCCTCTTCCGCGCCGTCCCCGGTCGGGACCTGCAGCTGTCGACTACACTGCAGGGGCCCCAGGACACACAAATAAATGCACACAAATAAAAAGATTCCCCATATGTTTAAATATTTTCTGGGTTTTTGTCTTCCCACCCACTTCCCATATTTTCCATGTTCTGGGGAATGGAGGATTAATTGTGTCTGTGTGTTTCTTTCCCTCCTGATACACGTAGGAATGACCCTACGCCAGAGTGACCTTTGGTGCGCGGCTTCATGGGCGCCCGTGGGGGCCCAACGCCATCGCGCAAGCCGGCGCTGCCGCGCCGCATCAACGATCGGCGGGACGCCATTCGCCTGATTTTTTCCCAACCCTCCTTGGTTGGGTATTCGTTTTGAATAGAGCAGTGGTCGCGTCCCTCCTCCCTCCCTTCCTCCCTCCCTGCCTCTTCCTGTCTTGCCTGCGGGGGGCTGAGATCTGTGAAACTGTCGCCATTTTCGAGGCCTGCTGGGGGGCCCAGCACAGTGAGGGCCACGGGCAGATTCAAATTAGACCTCGCCATCCCTGGGGGGCTGCGATCTGTGAAACTGTCGCCATTTTCGAGGCCTGCTGGGGGGCCCAGCACAGTGAGGGCCACGGGCAGATTCAAATTAGACCTCGCCATCCCTGGGGGGCTGCGATCTGTGAAACTGTCGCCATTTTCGAGGCCTGCTGGGGGGCCCAGCACAGTGAGGGCCACGGGCAGATTCAAATTAGACCTCGCCATCCCTGGGGGGCTGCGATCTGTGAAACTGTCGCCATTTTCGAGGCCTGCTGGGGGGCCCAGCACAGTGAGGGCCACGGGCAGATTCAAATTAGACCTCGCCATCCCTGGGGGGCTGCGATCTGTGAAACTGTCGCCATTTTCGAGGCCTGCTGGGGGGCCCAGCACAGTGAGGGCCACGCGCGGATTCAAATTAGACCTCGCCATCCCTGGGGGGCTGCGATCTGCGAAACTGTCGCCATTTTCGAGGCCTGCTGGGGGGCCCAGCACAGTGAGGGCCACGCGCGGATTCAAATTAGACCTCGCCATCCCTGGGGGGCTGCGATCTGCGAAACTGTCGCCATTTTCGAGGCCTGCTGGGGGGCCCAGCACAGTGAGGGCCACGCGCGGATTCAAATTAGAAAGACCTCGCATCCCTGCGCTGCTCGAAACTGTCGCCATTTTCGAGGCCTGCTGGGGGGCCCAGCACAGTGAGGGCCACGGGCAGATTCAAAATGAGACCTCGCCATCCCTGGGGGGGCTGCGATCTGTGAAACTGTCGCCATTTTCGAGGCCTGCTGGGGGGCCCAGCACAGTGACGCCACGGGCAGATTCAAATTAGACCTCGCCATCCCTGGGGGGCTGCGATCTGTGAAACTGTCGCCATTTTCGAGGCCTGCTGGGGGGCCCAGCACAGTGACGCCACGGGCAGATTCAAATTAGACCTCGCCATCCCTGGGGGGCTGCGATCTGTGAAACTGTCGCCACTTTCGAGGCCTGCTGGGGGGCCCAGCACAGTGGGCCACGGGCGGATTCAAATTAGACCTCGCCATCCCTGGGGGGCTGCGATCTGTGAAACTGTCGCCACTTTCGAGGCCTGCTGGGGGGCCCAGCACAGTGACGCCACGGGCAGATTCCTCTGAAACCTCGCCATCCCTGGGGGGCTGTGATCTGTGAAACTGTCGCCATTTTCGAGGCCTACTGGGGGGCCCAGCACAGTGAGGGCCACGCGCGGATTCAAATTAGGCCTCGCCATCTCTGGGGGGGCTGCGATCTGTGAAACTGTCGCCACTTTCGAGGCCTGCTGGGGGGCCCTGCACAGTTACGCCACGGGCATATTCAAACGAGACCTCGCCATCCCTTGGGGGCTGCGATCTGTGAAACTGTCGCCACTTTCGAGGCCTGCTGAGGGGCCCGGCGCAGTGACGCCACGGGCAGATTCAAATGAGACCTCGCCATCCCCTGGAGGCTGCGATCTGTGAAACTGTCGCCACTTTCGAGGCCTGCTGGGGGGCCCGGCACAGTGACGCCACGCGCGGACCCAAATTAGACCTCGCCATCCCTGCGGGGCTGCGATCTGTGAAACTGTCGCCACTTTCGAGGCCTGCTGTGATCACCATTTTCGAAGTGGCTAGGAGTGCCCAGGAATTGTAACTCATCAGCTTTATCAAGCCCTTTTCCTGTAGCCAGTGTCCTGCGAGTCTCCCGAATTCCGTCTGCAGACATATGCAACCCTCGCTCCGTCATCGCCCCCTTGTAAAGTATCCTAAACTATTTGCGCCCCGCTTTTGCGCAGGGGTTGGGTACGTCGCCAGGGTAATTTGCGCCAGCGGGCAACCGCGGAATTCTGCCGATTGAATTCGAGCGCCCCGGGTGGCACATCGAAGGGCCTGCGAAAGCAGACGCTGCTGGGGGCCACCGCGATGAGGTCTGGCATTGCGGGGCTGCATCGCGATGACGTCTGACCAGGCCCGGCGCGATGGCCAAAACAGGCCCCATCCGAGAGCCCTGAATATTTTTGAATATATTTGGATAACTTCCATTTGTTCGAAAAGCAGATTCAAAGATATTCAAAATATTCATATATATATATATATATATATATATATTCAAAGACATCCATGTATTCCTCATCCAATACAAAATATAAAGGAACCCCCCCCCTAGGATGGGGGGGGTCCAGGGGGGATTTATTTTTCTCCGCCCAGGAACCACCTCTGGGGGCCATGTTCGCGATTTCTTCGCCGGGCCCCCCCCCCCCCCCCGTGCAGAGGCCATGTTGGCGTCTTTTGCCGCCCGAGGAGGTCCCACGACAGCCCAAAAGGACTCCAAAACGGGCGCCGAGACGCCCAAAGATCGCTCCAAGATGCCCCAATTCGTCCCAAGACGGCCCAAGAGGCTTCCAGGACGCCCCAAGAGGCCTCCAAGAGGTGTCCCATGAGGGCCCCAAGAGGCAAACTCCATTATTTGCTCGATGGTTTTTGAAAATGTTTTTCGGGTTTTCGTTTTGTTCGCCTCCCCGACGCTCCAAGACGGCCAAAGGGGCCTTCAAGATCGCCCCAAGACGGCCCAAGAGGCCTCCAAGACGGCCCCAAGACGGCCTAAGAGGGCCCCCAGGGGTCTCCAAGATAGACCAAGAGGCCCCCCAGAAGGCTCCAAGAAGAGATCCAGACGGGGGATCCGATCCGACCTTTTGGCCCCTCCGCCCCCAGGGGCCCCCAATGCTGCCCTAAGACACCTCCCGGAGGCCCTGAAGAGGGCCGAAAGAGGCCCCACGAGGCCCCCGAGAGGCCCGCCGTGACCGCCCAAGCGGCCACCCAGAGGCGCCCAAACCATTAAATTCCATGGGTTCGCGGAAAGCCCAGCCGACCTTTTCAGCACCGGGCCCAGTGCATACATGGCCCCTGACGCCTCCAAGACGCTCCAAGAGACCCCCAAGAGGACTCCCAGCAGGTCCAGAGGAGGCACACAATCGAGGGTTCCTGTTAGTTGTTAGGCGATTTTGGTAGGTGTTCCTTTAGGGGCCACGCACGCCCGCAACATCCACGAGGCTCCCAAGAGAGCCTCAAAACATCCACACAGGCTCCCAGGAGACCTGGGGGCCGCAGGGATTTCTAAGAGGCCCCCAAGCGTTGCGCGTGGCTCATGACGTGAGGCTTGCGGCGGAGACCGAGGCCCCCATTGCCCGCGTCTCTCTGGCCCCCTCCTATGTCTCGCTCTTTCTCCCTCTTTTTGTTTGTCTCTCTCTCTCTCTCTCTCTCTCTCTCTCTCTATATATATATATATATATATATATATCCCCTCTCCTTCTCTGCCTGTCTGTATGTCTGTCTGTCAGTCTGCTTGTCTGTCTGTCTGTCTGTCTATCTATCTGTCTGTCTGTCTGTCTGTCTGTCTGTCTGTCTGTCTGTCTGTCTGTCTGTCTGTCTGTCTGTCTGTCTGTCTGTCTGTCTGTCTGTCTGTCTCTCTCTCTCCCTCTATCCCGCTCTCTCTCTCTCTCTTCTCTTTCTCTCTCTCTCTCTTCTCTCTCTCTCTCTCTCTCTCTCTCTCTCTCTCTCTCTCTCTCCATCCACCTCCCCCCCACCTCGCCTCTCTCTCTCTCTCTCTCTCTCTCATTTTCTCAGGACCCGCCGCCCCCCGTCTGTGCGTGTCTCGGCCGTGCCCCAATGGCTTCAGGGCCGGAACGAAACGAGGAGGTGGAGGAGGGGGAGGCGGAGGAAGACGGGGAACATCAGGGGGAGGAAAAGAGGAGGAGGACACAGAGAAAGCGAGGACCCAAGGTGGGGGACGACGGAAACGATGAGGAAAATACGGAGAGTAAAAGGAGAAAAAAGAAAAGAAAGAAACGGGATCCATCCATCGCGCTCGTCTGTCCGTGTCGCGGCCGGTAGGCGACGCACCTGTCTTGTGGGAGCTTGGACGGGGCAGGGACACACCGAGAAACTTGTTCTCATTTCCACTCTCCCTCTTTTTTTGTTCTCTCTCTCTCTCTCTCTCTCTCTCTCTCACTCGCGGGCGCCTCTCGCGCCTCACTCGCTGACTCGCCCCCCCCCTCTCGCTCATGTGGACCAAGATTGAAGCGAAGCGAAGCGAGCCTTCAATTCTTGTGTGTATATATATATATATATTCAAACCAGACGTTTTGGGGTTTGGGCTGGGATTCGGGACTGGTCCTGGGACGGAAAACGCGCCGTCTGATCGACCGGCTCCCCCTCGGGTAACCAATGCAAACTGTAGGGTTCGACGCGTATGCGTTGCTGTCGATTGCAAGGGGTGGGCCCAAACCTGGCGCGCTCAGATGCGAGCATAATCACGCGATGCGGGTGCCGACGCGAGGCCAAGCTCATTGCACAAGAAAAATCACCCGACCCCCTCTGGGCCAGCACCAAGGGTCACTCCGGCGAAGGGTCACTCTTACATGTAGTCGAAGCTGTTTGACGGCCTCCACGCCCGGTCTCAGCCGAGCCAGCCTTGGAAGCGCACGGCGCACAATCTCGCGCGGGCCTGCGCTCGCTGCTGCGCCGCACAACGGAGCCCGACGGCCTCCGAGGTGCAGCGCGCCCTTCACACCTGCGGCGCTGAGATCGCCCCGCCGCCCGTGCTGCGCGCACCCCCCTCGGCTGTCCAGCCTGGACCCCTGCGCGCAGGAAGCCGCGGCTGCCAGACCAGCCAGAGCCTGCCCCCCAGCCCCCAGGCGGCGGCACGCAGCCCTCGCCCGACCCAGCGGCACGGGCTGGGTCCGCGCCACCATCAGGTTGCCCCCAGGGATGGCACCCGACGGGCCCCGCTCTCCCAGAGGCCCTGGGCGACCGTCGCTATCACCCGCACTTTCGCGGCGTCGGTCTCCAAGTCCCTTGCCGCCCCGCGCCTTGCTCAGCGGGCCGGAAGCTCCTCTCGGGCGGCGACTGCTAGCGCGCAGCGCCACCTCGCGAGGACCGCACGCCGCCGCGGCCAAGCACGGTTCCCCACGGGAGGTGGACCGCGAGCGCCCTGCCAATGAGAAAGGCACCCTCGCCCCCACCCACGGCCCCGCCGCAGCATCCGCCCCCAGACCTGCCGACCCTCCCAATGCCAATGCCCCGTTCGACCTCAGCGAGGCCGCGTCCACCGCTTTCGAATCGGCTGGCGACCGCGCCTCCCAGCTCTCTGGCCCTGCCAGGAACAGACTGCTTCTAAGGATCTTCGTGGCGTTTTCGCCCTCCTACGCCAGCCTACCCAGCCGCTCGCCCCAGGCTCGGAGACACCCCCGGCGCCTCTGAGCAGGGACGCGCTCGGGCAAGCCTTCGCCATGCACCGTCAGCTTGGATGACGAACGAACAACACACACCCATACCCATAGGGGGGCCGTTGGGAGGAGGACTGGCTATGGGCACGGGTGCGGGTTGTCGGACCCTGGGGAACGCTCCCGTTCGAGCGGGGACCCCCATCCGACAACACACACACACACACACACACACACACCCATAGCCCTCTCCGATCCCCCTATGGGTATGGGTGTGTGTTGTTGGTTCGTCATTGGAGGCGCACAGGCCCAGCAGTGGTGGTCACGCGTCGCTGCACCGGCGCCTGCGCCCCAAGCCCGCCTGGACACCGCGTCGGCCGCCGCTACGACCGCGCCAGGGCGGCCGCGGGCGGCAGCGAGCGGCCGGGCGGCGCTCGCCCCTCGTCGCCCGCGGGCCCCCCAGGCCCGCCCGCGCACCCGGCGGCCCCGAGGGCCTAGGGGCCCGAGGCCCCCTGAGGGAGCCGAGGAGCCGGGAGGAGCCGAGGAGCCGCAGCAGCGCAGCCCGAGCTGGGAGCGGCGGGGGCGGGCGTCCGCCTGGGGGAGCGGCTCGGCACCCAGCTCGAAGCTTCCGAGGGCCTGCTCCGGCGACCTCCAGGCGGAGCGCCCTCTCCCCCTGGAAGGCGGCAAGCGGGCGGGGGGGCGGGGCCGCCCTCCTGTCGCCCTCGCGGCGAGGGGCCCCCTCCTCTCCTCCTCGCCCCACTCGCCCCCGCCGCCTCTCCTCCAGGGATCGAAGGATCGACGAGGCCGCGACCGCGGACGCGGCAGCGACGGGCGGGGGGCGGGGCAGCAGGGCTCGCGCGGACAGCCGCCAGTCCTGACGTGGCTAGAAGCCTGGCCAGGCGGGGCTCGCCGAGTTTCGGCCCTGATCGCGGCACGACATGGCACGACTAGAGGCCGCGCAAGACGCGCCACCTCCACGCAGCGCAGCGCACCCGCGAGCAGCAAGCGGCATCTGCGCGGGCGGCCAAGCCTCGCGCAGGCACCGACCGTCGGGCTCGGCAGGCTCCCGCGCGCCCGAGCCAGCAACGTGCTCCGCCGCACGTCTGGCAGGCCTCCTTCAATCGAAGCTTCAAATTCCGAGCGAGACTCTGCGCAGGGCTGGCAAGGTCCAGGGCAAACGAGGCAAACAGATCAGCCCGTCCATTCCCAAACCAGCCTCTCATCCCAAGACCCAGGTCGAGAGCCTCGTGGTTGGGAGTCCAACCGAACCGAGGCGGCGTGGCTTGCTGTCGCTTGGTCGCCGCAGCGCGGATGGCCCTCCAGAGCGACGCACGTCGCCCTCTGGCGCTCTCGTGGCCCCACCTAAGTCCTTCCTGAGCGAACGAGAGGCGGTCGGAAGCCACAGAAGTGACACAACGGGACGGGCTGAAAGCGCCACAGGGCCAGCACGGAGCTCCGAGCCACCCGTCGACTGCAGCCCTGGAAGCGCGCCAAAAAGAGCCGCACACGGCCCGCCCCGGCTCGCGCCTGGAGCGGGACGACGGCCCCAAGGGCATCTCGCGATCGCAGGGGCGTCGAGCCCGAATCGAGCCTCCGCTGTCGAAGTGCCAGCGCCCCCATCCAGGGCACGGCAGGGCCCCCCCACTCGTGGGCGAAGTCGGGGGAGGGCCTCCCCATCCTCCCTGGTCCCCCATCCTGCCTCGGGCGAGCCGTCCACGGCGCGCCCCCGGGGGCCAGGGGGGAGGACCAGCCACGCCGGCGAAGACCTCCAACCTGGCCCTCGATGATGGGCCGATGTTCCACTAACACTACCATGGGTAGGAGAGGGAGGAGGAGGAGGAGGAGGAGGAGGAGGAGGAGGAGGACATTCTGGACATTCTGGATAATGAGGGCTCATGGGCAGCCACAAGAATGATGTCACACAACATGTCCAAGCACTAAGCAAGCACACTGGTGACAGAAAAGAGAGAGACGAGGGACCCCAATCACCTCGTCACGCCGTCTGAGCCTCGCCCTGCCGCACAGCAGAGAAGGGCATGAGCTCGGCAGGCTCTGACCCGCTCCTCATTCGTGAGAGGGGGAGGGGGAGGAGGAGCCTCAACCGCAGCGGCAGCATAAGAGAAGAGGCCTCCAGCTGGCACGGCACGACGAACAGCACGGCGAAACCTCGCCTGCTCGCGGCGGCGGGCGATGGCCTGCCGCAGCTCGGTGGTGAGCTCCACTCGGGTGGGGGGGGAGGAGGAGGAGGAGCGGGGTGGGGAACCCAGGGATCCCCAGACGCCCCCGAAGTCCTCAGCATCCCCTCTTCGGCCCAAGGGTCGGGTTCATCCGGCCAGAGATCCGAGCCATCCACCTCCTGGGGCTCCAGGGGGGGCTCGGGACATGGCACATCACCACGGTCCTGGGGGGCCTGAGGGACAGCAGGGCGGTCAAATCTGAGGTCCCTGGGCCCCCCATCACTGAAACCAGCAAAGTCAAGAGCAATATCATCATTGGGGGCTGCAGCAGCATAGGAGTCGAGGGCCTGAAAAAACTGGCTCAGTCCATCAGGAAGATCCGTGGGGTCCAGGGCTTCACGGTCACTTAGCCGATAAGCCTCTGCAACAAACTCCGATACTGTACGTCCCATTGCTGCACACAGCGCCGAGGAGGAGGAGGAGGAGGAGGAGGAGGAGGAGGAGGAGGAGAACCTCCCCTCCTACCTATGGTAACGGTGGTGGAAAATCGGTCCATCACTCGAGCCTTGAGCCTGGGCTGGTGCCGCGCCTCCTCCGTGCCGCGATGCCATCCGCCGCCGCGGAGGAGGCGCGCTCTCCCCGCACCTCCTCGCCGCCCTTCGCTGGGGAGGTCTCGTGCCTCCGGCGCGAGACGGCCTCGCAGGCAGCATCCGCACCGAGGAGAGGAGCTGCCGAAGCGCGCCGGCCGGTCGTTGGCGCCAGGAGCTGGAGCGGGGGGCGGGGCAAGGAGCGGTGAGACAGGACCAGCGCGCTGCGTGCGCCACCCCGACGGCTCTGCCAGCCACTTGTGGCACACTCACGAATCGCAGCGGGAGCCATCTTCGCTCGAACTCAGCACCGCTGCCACGTCACGCGGCGCACGGCTGCAAACGTGCTGCCGCGGGACTTGCCGCAGGCAGGTGTGCGTGCGAGCACCCTTTCTGCTCGCGCCAGGACGCGGCCTCGTCGTCGCCATGGCCGCTGCCGCCGCCGCCGCCGCCGCCGTTGCCGATCCGCGACCACGGAGCTCGCCGTCGCCCCGAGCCCCCGGGCACGCGGGTCGGCGGCGGCCGCGCCCCCCCCCCGCGCCCCGAACGCGCGCGCCTGCAGCACGTGCTCCGCGGCGGCCTGCGCGAGGTCGGCGAGGCGCCCGCGCAGGCTCGGCGAGAGCCCCGGGGCCTCGGCGGCGGCGGCGTCGACGTCCGCGGCGACGGCGACGGCGGCGACGGCGGCGGCGACGTCCGCGGCGGCAACATCCGCGGCAGCGGCGGCGGCGACGTCGACGTCCGCGGCGGCGGCGATGGCGATCGCGGCGACGGCGGCGACGGCAAGGGCGACGACGACAACGACGACAGTGACTGCGACGGCGACGACGGCGGCGGCGGCAGCGGCGACGGCGATGGGGGAGGAGGGCTCCAAGTTTCTGGATGGCGTTCAGGGATCTCTCGGGGGGTCCCAAGGGTCTCTGGGACTCGTACGGTGCTGATTGGCTCGAGCGGGATATCCGAGGCAAGGGAGAGGGGGAGGAGAGAAAAGAAAAGAATTGAATGGGCCGAATTGCGGTGGGAATCTGCACGGCAAGATCAACCTAAACTACGAAGATTTGCCGGTTCAAGAGGAACTTTTTTGGCCATGCGCCAACCTTCCATCGCTTGAAATGTAGATCCCGTGCTGAGTTCAGGGGATGGGTTCAAAGCGCGCACCGAAAGCCTGGACATGTCGTGCATCCGAACTTTCAAGGTTTTCTGGCATAGAATTAAGCGCAAGTGCTGAATCAATCCCTCCATGAATGTCCCTTAATGTGTGTCTCGTGGTCTCTTTGCCCATCAGCCCCGCACTGAGCTGCTGCATCTCTAGCAGAAGCATCCACCGCTTGATTTCCAGAGAGCACAGATTCTGGAATGCTTGAGGTAACGACGCGCACGTGCGCATCATGCGCAAGCGCTGTATACACACATGCGTGACAGGAATGGGGCGCACGGTCGCACCCTGCCCCGAAGCGAACGGCTGCAGTGGGCGCCCGCCGTGCGGCCTGTTGTTGTCATCGCTGCCTTGCTGCCCTCGCCGCCCCAAGACCCGTGCCGCGACCCACCCGCGACGTGGCTTCGGCGCCAAAAGTGGGCCGCCTGCGGCGGGCCGCTCCGCCCTCCAGACGCCACACCGACCCACGCCGACGCACGGCTACGGCTCGCCGAGGCAGAGCCACCGGGCCACTCGCGCAAACGGCGCGGCCGCCCCTGGGCGCAAGCGCCGAAACACCGTCGGCGGCAGCACGACGGAGATCGCCGCAACGCCATCGGCGGCAGCACGACGGAGATCGCAAGCCCCGATCGGGCGTTGGCAGAACTGGGTTTCGTGGGACCTGGTTTGGTGATCTGTGCTGGGGGACGCCCCCCCCGCCCCATTTCACTGACCGGAGCTGCCGTCACCCGAAAACTGCGGCAGACCTGGTTTAGTGATTCTGGCCAATTTAGGGGCTCTGGGGCCCTACTACTAACCGGGTCCCCTTACCTGGGGTCCTTGCTTTAGGTCGGGCATGTCCTACTACAGCCGGATGTTGCAAGAAATCTTAAAGATAGTTTGAAAAATACTCCAAACGAATCAATCAAAAATCGTCCCACACATCGTACGTCAGGTCATGCCATAACCATCATCAACATCATCATCAACCACAACATCAAACCATAGCCACCAGTAAATTCATCATCATCAGCATAATAATCGTCATCAGCATAATCATCGTCATCATCATCATCACCATCATCATCATCATCATCATCATCATCATCATCATCATCATCATCATCATCATCATCACAATCATCAGCAGCATCGCTATCGTTATCGTTATCGTTATCGTCCATCGTCATGGGCATCAGCATCAGCAGCCGCAGACGCATCAGACTTGTCATCATCATCGTTGTCATCATCATCAACAGGATCATCCAAGTCATAATCATGAACCCCAAAATAATCGTAGTCGTAACTAGCTTCATAATCATTGTCATGGTCGTCACTACCATCGCAGACGCCATGACCGCCATCATCAACAGATTCACCACCACAACCCTAACTAATATCATTATCCTTGCCCGCAATCTCCATCGTTCATCCTTCTACTCCTCCCCCTCCTCCTCATCCTCGCCACGTCATTATCCGTGTCCGCATCATCATCATCATCATCAGCCTCATGTTTCTCCCCGTCGTCGTCATCATCATCAGCATCATCATCATCATCATCATCAGCATCATCATCATCATTATCATCATCAGCAGCACCTCCATCATCATCATCATCATCATCATCATCATCATCATCGTCGTCGTCGTCGTCGTCGTCGTCATCATCATCATCATCATCATCATCATCATCATCATCATCATCATCATATGCTACATGATCCTCCTCATTCCCGTCATCATCATCATCAGCAGCAACAGCAGCAGAATTATCATCATCCTCATCATCATCATCATCGTCATCATCATCCTCCTCCTCATCATCACCACCATCATCATCCTCATCCTCGTCCTCATCCTCATCCGCACCATCAGCACCGGCGTAATCAGCATCAGCATCAGCAACATCATCAGCATCAGCATCAGCATCAGCACCGCCATCATCATCAGAAGTAACATCCTCATCATCGTCATCATCATCCTCATCATCACCCTCATCATCATCGTCTTCCTCGTCCTCATCCTCATCCGCACCATCATCACCGGCATAATCAGCATCAGCATCAGCAATATCATCAGCATCAGCATCAACATCAGCACCGCCATCATCATCAGGAGTACCATCCTCATCCTTCACCTCCTTATCGTCACCGTCATCCTCTTCGTGACCCTTCTTCTCCTCCTCATCCTCATCCTCCTCCTCCTCAACCTGCTCCCCGTGATCATCATCATCATCATCAGAAGCAGCATCGTCGTCATGACCATCACCACCGCCAGCATGGCCAGCATCATCATCCCCATCTTCATCATCAGCATCATCAGCCTCATCATCATCATCAGCATCACCAGCATCATCATCATGATCAGCATTGTCATCATCATCATCCTCATCATCAGCAGCATCATAGTCATCAGCATCATCATCATGATCAGCACCATCATCATCATCATCAGCATCATCATCCTCATCATCATCAGTATCAGCAGCATCATCAGCATCATCATCAGCATCATCATCATCAGCATCAGTATCATCATCATCATCATCATCATCATCATCATCATCATCATCATCATCATCATCATCATCATCATCATCATCATCATCATCATCATCGTCATCATGATCCCAACTCCCTCCTCCCTCCTCCCCCTCCGCACCACCGCGCGCGCAAACGCGGGGGTGCGGAGGAGGAGGAGGAGGAGGAGGAGGAGGAGGAGGAGGACGGGGGGGAGGAGGAGGGGGGGGGACGAGGAAGAGGGAGCAAGAAGAGGGGGAGAGAAGAAGGCCACCTCCCGCTTCTCCACCGCCCCCATCCTCCTCGGACCCGAGCCCGCGGCACTGAGGAGCTCCCTGCGCAGAGACAGGTAGGTGTCCTCTGGACGACACGCGGGGGACAGCAAGCGGGGTACGAGGTCGAGGAGGAGGACAACCGATCCTCTGAGTCTCTTTTTTGTCGGTCCAGCGCCAGCAACATAAGAGGAGCCCGCGGGGCGAAATCCACACGAACTGTGGAGTCGAGAATTCTCGTCGCCCTCGCGCGGTCAGCGCTAAACCGAAGATTGTGGTGGCGGCCAACCGTGTTGCCAGAGTGTCCAGCGACAGAGGTCGTTCGGCCGTTCGCGCCAGGGAGCCCAGCTCCGCAAAACAAAACGCTTGGGCGCGAGAGTCAGCGCGTGAGTCGTCTGGAAGGGACAAACGAGCGCAGCAGTGGATCATCACGAAGATGTGGAGAAGTGATGAACAAAAAAAACGGGATGAACATAAACCTTCGGACCCAGCCCCCCGACGTCATGATTCCCGACCATCCTGTGGTGTTGGGTCCTCGCTGTGAAGAGACGGTCCCCGCGTTCCTCTCCTCTCCTCCTCCTCCCCCCCCCTCCATCCTTCCCCTCCTCGCATATGCCCTCCGCATGTCTTTGTTCCCAACCCTGTGGTATTGGGTCCTCGTTTTTCCCAACCATCCTGTAGTGTTGGGTCCTCGTTCTGGAGACAGCACCCCCCGTTCATCCTCCTCCTCCTCCTCCTCCTCCTTCCTCCTCCTCCTCCTCCTCCTCCCTCCCTCCTCCTCCTCCTCCTCCTCCTGCTCCTCCTACTCCTCCTCCTCCTACTCCTCCTCCTACTCCTCCTCCTACTTCCTCTTCCTCCACCTCCTCCTCCTCCTCCTCCTCCTCCTCCTCCTCCTCCTCCTCCTCCTCCTCCTCCCGCTGCCCCCTCCTCCCTCTCTCCTCCCGTCACCCCCGTCCTCACTTCCGCACACCCCTCGCACGTTTCGTGGCCTCGTAGTGGCAGGATCCGCATGCGGTTCCCCGCCCATTTCGGCACACCCCTCACGTTTCGTGGCCCTATAGGGAGCTCCACCGACGGCCCCAGTGGCAGGGTCCGCATGCGGTCCCCCGCCCATTTCGGCACACCCCTCACGCTTCGTGGCCCTACAGTGAGCTCCACCGAAGGCCCCAGTGACAAAATCCGCATGCGGCCCCCCGCTCACTTCGGCACACCCCTCACACGCCTCGTGGCCCCATAGGGAGCTCCACCGACGGCCCCAGTGGCAGGGTCCGCATGCGGCCCCCCCGCCCAGTTCGGCACACCCCTCGCACGGCTCGTGGCCCCATAGGGAGCTCCACCGACGGCCCCAGTGGCAGGGTCCGCATGCGGGCCCCCGCCTAGTTCGGCACACCCCTCGCACGCCTCGTGGCCCCAATAGGGAGGCCCGCACCCAGCACGCGGCATCCACAGCTGCCTATTAGCACCGCCGCGTCGGAGCGCCCCGACCCTCGGGGAGAGGCCGGCGCCGCCCCGGAAAAGGGGGCGCGCCGACCGTCCGGGAGGGGGCCCCGGGCCGATCCCAAACGATTCGCGCGGTGCTCCGGAGCAAAGCTGTTCACGCCGTCTGTATGGGGGACGAGCAATGACAGGTGTAAACAGAATGACTCGTGGGTCCGCGCGGTTTTCTCGGATCGGCGCTGGGGCCCCCTGACGGCGCCTCTGGCGCCGCCCCTGGCGCGCTCCGCGCTCCAGGCAGGGGGGTCCCGCGCGGATCCAAGAAATCCGCGCGGACCTCCGAGTTTTTGTGTTCATGCCATTTTTCGTTCCCCTGCTGCGCGGAGCTCCGAAACAAATCAGGGTCGACGGCACCGGCCGCAAGGCCTTCGCAATTTGTGGAATCCAGGGTCTGGAAGCTAGTGGAACACCAATCGTGAATCCCACCAGCCCTCTGGGCGTAGGTGGTCTAGAACAGATCCTCTTCCACCCCTCCCTCTTCCCCCTTGGGGAGGGGTTTACCCCTCCCCCTACCCCCTCCCCTGGACCTGGACGGGGGGGGCCGCGGGTAGTTAGAGCGTCCAAGATGGCCCAAGACGGCTCCAAGAGCGCCTCAGAGAACCCAAGATGAGCTCCAAGATGGCTCAAGATAGCGCAAGATCGCTCACGATGGCTCCTAAGATGGTTCCAAGAAGCCCAAAGACGGCCCCAAGATAACTCCAAGTGGCCAAACAGCTCCCCAAGGAGGCCCCGAAGAGGCCAAAATCGTCCCAAAACCTAAGGAAAATCAATGATTTTTGCTTTCTCGCCTTTTCGCTTCCGATGGCCATCCGAGGCCTGGAGATGGCTCCAAGATGGCCCAAGAGGGCCCCAAGAGAGCCCCAAAAGAGCCCCAAGACGGCCCCAAGAGCGCCCAAGAGCACTCCAAGAGCGTTCCAAGAGGGGTCCAAGAGGCGATTTTAGGGGCTTCCGAGGGGGGGCGCTAATTAAACCCCCCCTCTTGTTTGATCGACTCCCTCCAAGATGGCCCCAAAAGCGCCCCGAAGGCTCCCCAGAGCGCCTCAAGAGGGTCCCAAGAGGCGCCCAAGATGCCCCAAGGCGCCCAAAAAGCCCTCCAAGAGGCCCTCAAAAGACCCCCAAGAAGCTCCTTCCCCTCCTCCTCCTCCTCCTCCGATTCTTCCTCCTTCTCCGTCCTCCTCCTCCTCCTCCTCCTCCTCTTCCTCCTCCTCCTCCTCCGACGACGACGACGACGACGACGACTCCTCTTCCATCCTCCCCCTCTCGGGGTCTGTGACAGCTTCCCCCGCCCTTTGTTATTCTGCATGCTCCCCGACTTCCCTGATCACCTTAACTCCCCTGAGCATCGTTTCTGGATGGGCTGGTGGGGATACGCGAAGCGTCAACAATTGGCCACGGATATCACCGCCGACCTCATCAGATAAGGAATCCTCCAGGGTCCGAAGCCCCCCGGGCACATTCCTTAAAGAACGCCCCCCCCGTATGTTCATGCCGCCCGTTCCCCTTCGAGAGGTGGAGCAGAAACGGAAGCAGCAACAGGACAAACAAAGCAGGCAACGCAGAGCAGTGCGCTACCGTGCAAGTCGGTGACCCCCCCCCCTGGAGAGGAGGCCTTCGAGAGGACATCCCCTCGACAGCCCTGGTCCACCCGAGCATCGAAGACCCCCTCCTCCGCCCCAAACCACTTCTTCGCTCGGGCCCGAAACAGCCCGCGCACGCTCGCGGCGCAGAGCACGGGGCGGAGGGGCGCACCGCAGACGAAGCGCTGGGGCTCGAGCGAGCCACGACCCGGGAGCCCTGCGCAGCCTCTCGCCGCCGCCGGGACGCCCACGCCCCGGGAACTCTTCGGCCTGGTGCGCTTGTTTCTGAAGGGGCCCTGGGACACACAAATAAATGCACACACGAATCAAAGGATCCCCTAGATCTTCCCGTAGTTCCTAGGTTTTTGCCTCCCCCCCCACTCCCCATATTTTCCCATATTGTCCTGGAGTTGACGATTAATTGTCCTCACGTGGTGGTGCGATGCTCATCGATGGTCCGCGCTTATATACATATACATATATATATATATATACTTAAAAAAATGTCGATTCATTGTGTCTGTGTGTTTTTCCCCTTCTGAGTTTCTCGCGAAGCGAGCCACGGCGGGCTCTCCCGGGGCCCCCGCCGCGGAAAAAGCACGCCCGCGCCCGCACGCTGCCGAGGGCTCGCCAGCACGCGCCGCCTCCCTCGCCCGAGCCAGGCCCCGCCGCTCGGGATGCTCGCGCGCCCCTCGAGGGCACGAGGTCCTCCTCCTCCTCCTCCTCCTCCTCCTCCTCCTCCTCCTCCTCCTCCTCCTCCTCCTCCTCCTCCTCCTCCTCCTCCTCCTCCTCTTCATGCCGGGGGGGGCCGCCGCTCTCCAGAGACCCCCGACGCCATGATTTTTTCGTTACGTCGCTCCCCAGAGGTTTCGACCGATTCCCTGGGACCGGTGCTTCATCCTGAGTCCTTTTTTGACGGCCCCGAGGCCCGGCAAAGGCCCCCGAAGGTCGAAAACGGCGAAAAACCTCCCGCCGTGATTTGTTCATTGCTCGAGGGGGGCTGGGTCGCACGGCCCCCCATTCAGATCCGTCACGTGACGCACCCGCGGCGGCCGAAGCTCGCACCCCGAGTGCCCCAGGAGAAAGGCACGACCGCAGAGTGCCCCCCGCACCCGCCTCGCCCTCCCGATGACACCATGCATTCAATGCTCGCCCCTCGTCTTGGCCCTGGCCGCAGGCACTCCCGGAGGCCAGGCGCCGCTTTAATACCGGGCATGGAGCTTTCGATCGCTGCCCTGGCTCGGCACAACGCACCTGCACAAGCAGCGCATCGGCAGGCCTGCCCGCACTGCTCCTCCTCCTCCTCCTCCTCCTCCTCCTCCTCCTCATCCTCCTCATCCTCCTCCTCCTCCTCCTCATCCTCTCCTCCTCCTCCTCCTCCTCCTCTCCTCCTCCTCCTCTCTCCTCCTCCTCCTCCTCCTTCAACATGTTTTCCTTCTGCTACTTCTCCTCCTCCTCCTCCTCCTCCTCCTCCTCCTCCTCCTCCTCCCTCCTTCTCCTCCCCTTCCCTCCTCCTCCTCCTCCTCCTCCTCCTCCTCCTCCTCCTCCTCTCCTCCTCCTCCGTTCCTCCTCCTCCTCCTCCTCCTCCTCCTCCTCCTCCTCCTCCTCCTCCTCCTCCTCCTCCTCGGCGCACCGAGCCGGCCCCATCCTCGCGCTCTCGAGGCCGAGCCCCATGCCATGCGCAAAGCGATGCGCTGCACCGCCTGCACGAAATTGGAACCCGGTCACGGCTCCCCATGCGTCATCCCCAAGGACACCAGACACAACATCGCACGGCTGGCGTCCGCCGAGACAGCATGCAACAGCTCTTCTAAACCATGGGAGGGAGGGAGTGAGGGAGGGGGAGGGAGGGAGGGGGAGGGAGGGAGGGAGGGAGGGAGGGAGGGAGGAGGAGGAGGAGGAGGAGGAGGAGGAGAAGAATGAGGAGTCCCAGTAGCTTGGGGCAGCCAGTCTCTGACGGGACGGGGTGGGACTAGCACATCAGCTTGGCACACGCTGCGGTAAGCACGGCGCGGGTCAGTGAACCCATGGGAGCCGAAACTACATCGTTCGTGGCATCATGAGGAACTGGAAGCGACGGGATGGGGTGGGACGCACAGACACATACTAATACTAAATGCCCTCCTTGGAGGCGCGCGTCCGAAGTATGCCCATCTTGTAGCATATCGTTTCCCGAGCGGTGTGGCCAGAAAGCGCCCGCCACGACGAACGCCTGTGCAGCCTGTGAAGGTCCGCGAAAATCGATCCTCCCGGCGGAAGTTCTGTATACATCCCCGCCTCGGATATCTTCTCGCAAGATGGCCCAAATAGGCTCCTCGATGGTCCTCGCCGAAAACAAATGCGCACGTCCGAGCGACGCCAAGCAGCAGAGGGGATGGTGGCCGCCCGCGACGGCCCTCCAAAGACGCCGTCGCAGAAGCCGGGACTGCCAGGCTGGCGGCCCGCTGGCACGACGCTGCCAGTCGTGGCTCTTATCATGTCATGGCAGTACCTCGATCCAGAGATGCCCAGACCCCCTCGAGTAATGTGTTCGCCATGTTCGGCCTCTGGGGGGGCCCTCACCGGGCCTCGGGGCCGCCAACAGGACGACTCGGGATGAAAAACTGGTCCTGGGGAATGGGCCGACACCTCCGGGGGTCGACGCTATGAAACAAGGCGAGGGGGCGGGGGGGGGCGTCGAGGGGGAGGCGGGGGGGAGGGGGGGGGGGGAGGGCGAGGAGCGAGGAGCGAGGAAGGAGGGGGAGGGGGGGAGGATAGGAGGAGGAGGAGGAGGAGGGAGGATGAGGAGGAGGAGGAGGAGAGGCGGATGGGCCGGCCAGGGCGGGCCTTGGGTGCGGGGGGCAAGGCGGAGGGCCTCGGGACAGGCCAAGGCAGGGGGCCCAGGGGGCCCAAGAAGCGCCAGGCGCACTGGCGCCTTCAGGTATGCCTGCAGAGGACGGGCGGGAGCGGGGACCAGCAAGGCGGGCACCATCCATGGCTATTTTGCCACAGGCGCCCAATGTGTGGCAGACTGCCGTTTCCAGCCCCCGTGCTTCTGAGACTTCTGGGTCGACCGCACTGCCAAGACTTCTTTCGTGGGTGTTTTGGGGGGGAGCTCACCATCTTCTTGGGCTCCACGTTGCCAGCCTGTGCTGCCAGCGCGTCCTCGCCAGCTGTTGCGAGCGCTCGGTCATCTCGTCCCTCCGCCTCCTCCTCCTCCTCCTCCTCCTCCTCCTCCTCCTCCTCCACCCTCCTCCTTCCTCTTCCACATATACACAATATGAATGCTACTCTCCTCTCTCCCCTGGTGACGTCCGGGAAATGTTCGGCCCCCCTCCGCGTACTTGCTTTTTACACACAGGATTGCCAAGAGTTGGGTTTTCGCTTGGTTTTTTCCACATGCCGCTCTCCCTGAAGCGGTGGTCTCGTTTTCGGGCTACCGCTTATTCCGAATCGTGCTGCCGATGCAACGCTGGCCTACTTTCCACGTTTCCGCTCGTTCCGAATCGTGCTCCCGCTGCAGCGCTGGCGTCATGATTTCCAGCGCCATGCCACGGCATGGTTTTCGGTCCTTTCAAATAGGCCCCCAAATCAAAAAATGCCCCCCCGAAAACAACATCTGAAGTGATTACACATTCGGTGTCGATTCGCTGGTTGTTTGGACCGCAGAAGCCCCCCCCCCCTCCCACTTTGGGGCGTCGCCACGCCATGCTATGTCAGGCTACGCGTCCTCCGAATCGTGTTGCCGCTGCAGCGCTGGCCTCATTCCCGCGCTTCCGCTCGTTCCGAATCGTGCTCCCGCTGCAGCGCTGGCGTCATGATTTCCAGCGCCATGCCACGGCATGGTTTTCGGTCCTTTCAAATAGGCCCCACAGTGTAAAAAATGGCCCCCCCGAAAACAACATCTGAAGTGATTACACATTCGGTGTCGGTTCGCTGGTTGTTTGGACCGCAAAAGCCCCCCCCCTCCCACTCTGGGGCGTCGCCACGCCATGCTATGTCAGGATACGCGCTGATCTTCAACGCCATGCTGTGCCATGCAATGCTGCGCTCTGCTGCAACATCCGACCGTGCGAATAGAGGTGAGATCTGCGAGCGCGCATAGCTTGCCCTTCCCCCCTCTCCCGTCCCCCCTCCCCTTTCCCGCATCCGCCTCTGCTGGTGGGCACATGTTCCACCACCACTACCTTATGTGGGACGGGGGAAAAGGGAGGATGAGGATATCCTCCTCCTCCTCCTCCTCCTCCT
>CAUYUJ010015975.1:250946-288446 GCA_963575745.1 Prorocentrum cordatum
CCTCCTCCTCCTCCTCCTCCTCCTCCTCCTCCTCCCTCTCCTATATATATATATGGTAGTGATGGTGGAAAACGGGCCCATCATCTGCCCCTCGATGGCGGAGGGCTGGGGGATGGCGGGGCGCCTGCGCGGCCCCGTGGAGCGCGGGCAGCGCGAGCCAGGCCATCCGCCGCAGCAGCGCACGCGGCTCGGCCGCCAGGCCTCTGGCACTGGACGGGGCCCAGCAGGGGGGGCGCAGACACCCTACGTATCAACACTGATCCCAGCTCGGTCTTCGGCTCGCACTCGTAGCAGACTTGGCATAGAATGACGATACTACCCCAGCAAAGCACCCCAAAACGCCACCCTGCCTCTGGCACGTAGTGGAGTGCCCCAAGGCTCACAGCTGCGCTGCTGCCGCAGCCAGGAGCTTGTTTTTCTTAGACTCTAGCAAGTTTACTTGCATGGGCGGGGGGGGGCCTGAACCTGAAGTAAGCCGCAAACGATTTTACGTGCTGAAATCACGCAAGTCGAAAGGCACTTGCACGCTCGTATTCGATAGAAGAGGGGCGATGGGTGGGGTGTGTTGGGGGGGGGGGGGGGGGGGGGCGAACGCCATGCAAGTAGACTTGCCCGAGTCCAAAGAAAAACAGGCTCCAGGATTACTGCAGCCAGGATTGCAAGTTCTGAAGGGCCCGGACCGCGGGTGTCCTGGGTCTTTCCGGGGTGGCCACTGTGAGTCTGAGGTGTTTACTGCGGGTCCTCTGGACGCTGTACCCGCCCACAGCGGGCCAACAAATCTCCGAGAAGCCACCCAAAGAGTATCCAAAAGGCCCCAGAAATCCCCCAAGAGTTTTCAAGACGCCCACGATGGCCTCAAGACGGCCCAAGAGGCGTCCAAGATTATTCCCAAGCGGGCACCCAAAGACAAAATTTACTAATGTTCTGTAGGTTTCCAGAAAGAGTTCCGGAGTTCCGCCTTTTCGGGCTCCCGACGGTCTCAGACAGCCCAAGAGGCCCCCAAGATCGCTCCAAGACGGCCAAAGAGGCCCCCGAGAGGATGCCGAGACGGCCCAAGAGGCCCCCAAGAGGCACAAGAGGCTCCCAAGACGCCCCACGAGGCCTCAGAGGGGACTTAGCAAGGGAACGCGAACCGCCAATTCGAGATCTCCGCCCCCAGAGGTCCCCAAGAGGCCCCGAGATGCTTCAAAAATCCCCAAATCGGCCCCAAGAGGCCCCCAAGAGACCCACAGAAAACCCTAAGGGGCCCCCAAAAGTACCTCCACGGAAATCCAACTCTTCGAAATCCCAAAGGGAAACTTAGATGTGCATTACACTCGCCTTTTAGGCCGTCACAGCGTCCACGACGGCCCAAAGATCGGCCTAAAAGACACCAGGAGAGCCTGACGACAACATAAGAAAGCCTCCAGACGGCCCAACACGTGCACAAGACGGACTCAAGAGGGGCCCACGGGAGGCAACCTGAGCCGAGAGTTCGAACGTTCGTGGCGATCACCATCAGAAAACAACATCGGAGAAGAGGGGGAGGAGGAGGAGGAGGAGAAGCATGAGGAGGGAGGAGGAGAAGGGAGGAGAAGGGAGAGGGGAGAATGGAGGAGGAGGAACAGGAGGAGGAGGAGGAGGAACAGGAGGAGGAGGAGGAGGAGGACGAAGGAAGGAAGGAAGGAAGGAGGAGGAAGAGAACCCAGGCTGATGCCGCGGGCGGAGCGCCCCAGTGGTTCGTCCACGAGGGAGAGAGAGAGAGAGAGACAGAGACAGAGACAGAGAGACAGAGACAGAGACAGAGACAGAGACAGAGACAGAGACAGAGACGGAGAGAGCACAGGGGACCGGGCAGAAGGAGCAGGAGGAACTGTGGGGAAGGTGAGGGCGCGGTGGCACCGCCCGCGCGCCTGGACATTCCGCCCGCTCGACCGCGAGCGCGTGCACCAGGCCGCACAGGGCCGCGTCGGACGCCTGCTGCACCCTCAGGGGGCAAGGCTCCCTCCAGCACATGGACATGATATTCGAACCCTGTGGCCCAAGATGCCCCCCAGAACCCCGAAATTAATATTGATGGCGTGGCGACGGGGGGGGCGTGAGTGGACAGAAATATTCGAACCCCAAAGCACCGCCTTTACTGAGATCAACATTGATGTCGGGGGCGCGGGGGTGATTTAGAATCTCCCTCAAATGTGTAAGGGTTCGAATATATTGTCCATATACGGTCCCACTCTGCATTCTTGCCCCCCAGACCCCAGACGTCATTTCGTAGCCGTCCACGGGACCCGTGTTTCGTCCTGAGTCGTTGTGTTGACGGGCCCGAGGCCCGGTACAGGCCCCCAGAGGCCCAACATGGCGAAAAATCTCCCGTCGCGGTTGTTTCATTACTCGAGGGGTCTGGGCCTGGACCATCACCGTAACCCAGCATGGCCGACATACGCCCCCCGAGATCCTTCAGCTCAGCGGATCTGGCCCCTGAGCGTCTCCATGGCGACTAGGGAGGCGAAGATTACTGAACCGATGGATTTCGGTGTGCCGGGACACCGACATCCATCAGTTCAGTGATCCTCGCCCCCCCCAGTCGCCATGGGGACGCTCAGGGGCCAGATCGCTGAGCTGAAGGATCTCGGGCTGCGCACGATATCGGGGATGGACAGACCCCCCTTTAGTAAAACTTGGTTTAGTGAAAACGACCCGAAGCCCAAACCTGGCGGGCGCAAGCCTGGAAAATGACGGCCACGGCGCCCTCTCGAGAACCGAAAACGGACAATTCACTAATCGACGTGTCACTGTTGGGGTTTCTGTCCGCCCCCGACGATATAATCACCACCCCCACGGCAACAACGGCCGCTCGCACACGCCCGCGCGTCATGCCACACGTGGCCCTCCCGCCCTGGATGCCCTTCGAGCGTGCCCCGCTGGGGCGCGTTCTTCCCCCGGTGGAAGCAGGGCCGAGCCTGACGGGCGGGCGGCGGGCGAGCCATGGCTCGCCGCGGGCAGCAGGGCCGAGCCTGGTGGGCCCTGATTGGTGGGCCTGCTTTCCACCACCACCACCACCACCACCACCACCACCACCACAAGTGGGGGGGGACGGGGTCCTCCTCCTCCTCCTCCTCCTCCTCCTCCTCCTCCTCCTCCTCCTCCTCCTCCTCCTCCACCTCCTTCCCCTCCAACATATGGTGGTGGTGGAAAACAGGCCCAGCACTGATAACTTGGGAGATCGGGGCAAGAGGGAGGAACGTCACTTTGGCGGTCGGTTCGAACAGGGCGGACCTGGACTTGGGCTGTCCTGCTCGAAGTTGTTCGGTTGGTTACCCACCAAACCAGCCCAACACGGGCCGACGTCGCCGTTGGGCCTGTCCATTTCCAGTCGGGGGGTTTTCGGAACAAGTAGAAACAACACACAATGTAAGCCGTACACCCCCAACCCGAAATTGGGCAGGATCAGGGACCTTCGGGTTGGGTTGGGGTGGTTTGGTGAATAGTGATGGGTTCCATCGAAGCTTGACATGGGGCATACCTTACCATAGTCACTCCGCGTCAACAAGCTTGCCACAGGAAGGACAAGGAAAGTGTGAAAAAAAGCTGCTACCGTACCTGTCAGCTTGTCATTAACAAATCCGTGGGGGCCGCGCGTCCAAACATTATCCCAATGCGACCCTACCTAGGAGTTGGAGCCTCTAGGAAAACAACATTAGTAGGAGCGGTAAACGCCGTCCTCCTCCTGCTATGCGATGCTATGCTATGCTATGCGATGCTCTGCTCTGCGATGCTATGCTATGCTATGATATGCTGTGCTATGTTTTGCTATGCTGCGCAATGCTATGCTGGGCTAGGCTAGGCTAGGCTAGGCGAGGCGAGGCGAGGCGACGCTATGATATGTTATGCTATGCTATGCTGCGCTATGCTATGCTGCGCTATGCTATGCTATGTTATGCGATGCTATTTTTTGCTATGATATGCTATGCTATGTTATGCTATGCCTTCGTGTTTGCCTTCACGTTTGCCTTTGCTTTTGCCTTTGCTTTTGCCTTTGCTTTTGCGTTTGCTTGGCACCCAGGGAGCGCAATTGGGGGAACCGCGCGTTTGCTTTTACCTTTGTTGTTGCTTTCGCTTGGCTCCCAGGGGGCCGGGGGAACCGCCCGGGGCGGTTTACACTGCCCGGGCCCTTTAAGCCAAGACAATAAGAACCCTCCTAGGCAGAGACTAGGTAGGGAAAAATGGTTCCCCTGCTCGGGCGAATCGCGGGGTGGCGCCCGCCAGATTGAAAAGCAACGACGGCGGCTCTGGTGATTAGCGCCGACGCCCAGCCGCCAGCCAGAAGGCGACAGACAGCACAGACTGGGGGAGGGGAAGGGGGCGGGAGGCAAAGGCGGCAGAAGCAGGGACCGTGAGCCAGGGCGACACCTCTTCGAAATGAAGAAAAACTGTTGTCGGCGCTCGCCCCCGCACTTTCCGTGCTCTTTCTGTCGAACCGATACGCTTCCTTTGCCCTGGCCGCAGCCCGGGGGGCGCCAGCTGCCTCGCGGGCCCACGAGCAAGGCGGGCTGGACGAAACGGGGGCGTGACCAAGCGGGGATCTGCCCAGCAGCTCACGTGGCTGATTTTCCGACCGCCCCGTGGCGCCGAAAGCGGCCATGCATCGAGGACTGGACCCTTGGCGGGGCGACCGAAACCAGCTACGCGCAGCGGGTTTCGCAACCCCTCCTGACATTCCCCAGCCTTTCGTCCGACACGAGCAAGGCAAGCTGCCCTCCTCCCCCAGCTGTCGTGGTATCTGTGGTCGTCAGGAACGACGACGACGACGACGACGACGACGACGACGACGACGACGACGACGACGACGACGACGGACGACGACGGACGACGACGACGACGACGACAGACGACGACGACGACGACGACGACGACGACGACGACGACGACGACGACGACAGACGACAGACAGACGACAGACAGACGACAGACAGACGACAGACAGACGACAGACAGACGACAGACAGACGACGACGACGACGAAGACGACGAAGACGAGGACGAGGACAAGAACAAGGACGAGGACGAGAACGGCGAACGGCGGACGGCAGACCACGACGACGGCGTACGACGACGCACTGCGGATGCCTTATAAGGGGGGGCTGCGCAGGCCTGCTGTAGTCGACAACGACAACGACGACGTCGACGACGACGACGACATCGACGACGACGACCACGACGACGACGACGACGACGAGCACGACGACGACGAAAAGACGACGACGACGACGACGACGACGAACGTCCATGACGACGACGACGACGACGACGACGACGACGACGACGACGACGACGACGACGACGACGACGACGGCGGCGGCGGCGACGGCGACGACGACGACGACGACGACGACGACGACGACGACGACGACGACGACGACGACGACGACGACGACGACGACGACTGAGAGGGGGAAAAAAACGCCTCGGATGTGTATGACCCCAACATCAATGTAAAGGCAATCGTCTTGAGGCTGTCATGCGGGGGGGTACACGATCCCCTCGGCGGCGCCCGCGACGACCCCCTGGACCTGGAGCGCGCGATTGACAAAAATGTGCCGCTCCCCGCGGGGTCTATTCATCAGCCCCTGGGGGGTGCGCATGTGCTAATCCATTTTAGCTCAAGCGATCGCATTTGTTTAGCTGCCCCCCCGGGCCTCCCCTTGCTAGACATAGATGAGAGCCATAGCTGCTGATGGCCCCTCCCTTGTGGCGGCGGCTGTGCAGGCGGCGATCCGGGAGCACGCGCCGAGGCGCACTGTTGCTGCTGTGGCTGCTGCGGTTGCGGGCACTGTGATGTCTGCGGCTGTGCGGCCCTCTGCGCCAGCGACTCTGCACAAGGAGCGAGTTCAGGATGCACAGGGCAAAGCTGAAGACTCCGATGATCCTGGTCAATTGTTGGAGAAACTTCGAGCTGTGCGTCGAGCCCAACGTTTACGAAAGAGGGAGAAACGCCAGACGGCCAAGCAGGCCATGATGGCCATAGATGGTCCAGCCTCTCCTCTTCCTCCTGATGGCCTTCAGCCTCGCGTTGAGGCCATTCCACATCTAGAAGGTGCAGCCGGCCTAAGCGCAGACGTCGGGAGAAATCTTGCTGCAGAGCCCGCTCTGGCACCTGCTCTACGTCCGGACCGCTCTCGTTCACCCCCGCATCCCGGACGTACCCCTTCTGATCAGCACGCCGCCGGTTCAGCTCCGCCTTCCGTGGCGGACACACACGACGAGCTGAGACAGCAGATGAGGCGAGTTCTTGCCACACTCTGGGGAGATCTCTTCAAGCGTCATCTGCTCCATACCCAGATCATTCCCAATCTCGGGCGGATCCCAAGGGCGCTTCGGCAGGGAAGCCGTCCTTTGGCCGTGGTGAAGGCGCTGGCGGTTCTAAAGCCAGTCAACCTGAGCCTTACACGGGACAGAGAAGGAAATAGCCCGCATTTTTCTGTTTGCGCGGTAGCCATCCATGTTGCCGCTTCCTTACGTGTTCATGTATCCAGTTGGGTGGCTCCATACGTCAAGCATGCTGCACAAGTCTTGAGTCTAGTACGACAAGTTCTTGAGCCAGTACATCTTCTGAGGGGTACTTTTGTTTTCCTCTGCGGCTTCGTATTCCGAATGCGAGCTTCTATTTGGCAGCGTTTGGCTGCTACAGGCGTCAACTTGCCTCACTCGTTTGTTCTTCCAGAGGTCAGGCAGCCCCTGACTATGTCCATATACGCATTTGTTAATCACAAGCTGACATTACCAGCCGCGGCTTTTCGATACCGCACCTATCGACGGCAGCAGGGGCAGAGATCAACCGTGAACGCCTTGTCGACCAATAGCGCTGGCAACAACGGGACCGCCCCTGTCCCCAGCACCCCCCCCCGGTCCCCCCTGGTCCCCAGGACCGCCCCCCGAGTCCCTGGGACCCCTCCCGGTCCCAGACCCCCCCCCCGCTTCCCCAGGACCCCCTGGGCCCCCGGCTCCCAGGACACCCCCCCCCGGCCCCTCGGGGCTGGCCCCCCGGTCCCTGGGACCCCTGATCCCCAATTCCCCACACCCGGACACCCCCCTCCCGCTTCCTCGAGACACCCCCAGTCCCGGGACGCCCCCTCTGCATGGTCCCTCTGGACCCCCTGGGACCTTCGGCCCTGCCTTCGACGACGACGACGACGACGACGACGACGACGACGACGACGACGACGACGACGACGACGACGACGACGACGACGACGACGACGACGACGACGACGACGACCCCCCCCCCAATCCTCGGGACCCCCCTGGTCGTTCGGGATCCCCCCTCTGGACCCCGCCAGCCCTCTCTGGATCCCCCCTCCGCAGATCCCCCCCAAACCTCTTATCTGGACCCCCCCTACAGCGAGCCGTCGTCGTCGCCCTCCTCCCCTTCTTGCTCCTCCCACTGCTGCCGCCCTCATCTCCTTCCTGCTCAAGGCCTCGTTGTCCTGCTATACCGTACCGGTACCGTGTGGTCCTGCTACCGTACCAATACCGGTACCGCGCGGTCCTGATACGTTACTGTCGCTACCAGTGCCGGCGGTCCTAACCGGACAGTGCTGACCGTACCGGCACCGCGTGCTCTTGTCACCGTCCCGTACCGTACCGTACCGTGGCTCCTGAGCTTACCTCAGGACTAGCTTAGGCCGTTGCGAGGCCGCCAGGCAAGAAAGGCGCCTCGCCCAGGCGCCAAATGTGACGAACCGAGCACGACAACTACGACGACAGAGGTGACGAGGAGGCGAGAGTAGGGCCTGCCGCAAGCACTGGTCCAGGGACTGCTCCTGGAAGTCAAGAACGCAAGGCATCTTAGAGCGGCTCCGAAGGTACGCCACGAGCCATCCGAAACACAGCGCCTCAACTTCACGTAGGAAACGGACAGCCTACCAGACCACCCCGACCCAACCCGAAGACCCGAATTTGACCCGGGAGGTACGGGTTCCATCTGTTTTGTTCAATGCTCCCCGACACCCCCCCACTGGAAATGGAGGTAAATTGAAGCCTTCGGATTGGGTTGGGGTGGGTGGTGAGACACGGACGACCGAAGGCTACCTCACTACTCCAGGGATAACCTATACCTCTGTTTGGCGTGGTACCAGCAGGGCAGCCAAACCGAGCCAATTACTCAGAGGCGAAGTGAGCGCCCCTCAGCGCAAACACTCTTCGGGGAACTACCACCTAGCTCAGCGCGCAAGAGCCAGGCCAGTCCGAGGGCCGCTTTGCGGCCAAGTCTTCCAGGGCACGAAGCGGGCGCGAACGCCCATTTGATCTTGAATGTAGTTGGGGCAAGCCCGGCCAGCGCTGAGCCAGTCCTCGCGACACTGACCGCAGGCACGGCGCATGCACAAAAAGCCGTAACCGCTGGCTTTGCCCTTCTGCTCGTCGAGACCGCTGCGAGTTGAGCTGCGTACACGCATGCTTCACAAGAACAGACATCGCAGGAAAGCTCCCTGCAACAGCCAAACCTCTGGCCACATCCTTCTACCACGCCGTGGGTGTCTGGCGTTCGGCGATCTGGGCCATGATCGGCGAAGCATGGGCTGTCCGACTGCCAGAGATGCACATCTGAGGCCATGGTGCTGTTCCATGGGCTGATGCTGCACGATGAGGCTGCAAGCCGACGCTGCACTCTGGAACCACGGTATAGAGCTGCGAACGAGGCCTGGGAGTTTCAGTGCCCCTGGTCGGGCCAGATTGCTCTCCAGGGCAAGCTGGCGGAACACTGCGGCGATGGGTGCCTACTGCACAGGCCGCATCAGAACCGCGCCGAATGATATTATGAGGCGACTAGCGCTGCGCATCATCCGGCGGGGTATGCTGCATGGTAGTTGTAGGAGGAGGAGAAGGAGGAGGAGGAGGAGGAGGCGGAGAAGGAGGAGGGGGACGAGGAGGAGGAGGAGGAGGAGGAGGAGGAGGAGGAGGAGGAGGAGGAGGAGGAGGAGGGGGTCGGGTGCGGAGAGTGGTGGGAGGAGGGAGGTGTGGGAAGAAAGGGGAGGAGGAATAAAGAGGAAGGAGAAGAGGAGAGAGGGGGTTGGAGGTAGGGAATAGGAGATGTAAGCGAGGTTCAGGGAGGAGAGGGAGGAGGAGGCGGGAGGACGGAGGAGAGAGGGACGGGAAAGAGGAAGGGGAAAACGAGATGGGAAGGAGGAAAGAGGGAGGCGGGATGGAGAAAGGGGGGGAGGACCTAGAAGGGAGGAGGTAAGATGGAGGGAGGTGGAGGGAGGAGGAAGGAGGAAGGACGGAGGAAGGAGGGAAGGTGCAGGAGGAGGAGGACGATGAAGCGAGGAGGAAGTGCAGCAGCAGAGGGAGAAGGGGAGGAAAGAACGGAGTGAGGAAGACGAGGCGAGTAGCGGAGTGAAGCAAGGGAGGGGAGGGAGGGAGGGAGCTAAGCACCAAGGCGAACCCCACGCCCCAAACAAAAACATGTCAATCACTTGTTGTCGCGGACCCAGCGGGCAGTCAAATCGGTATGGCAGGACAGGGGTGCGAAAAAGCGAATCGGCACCAGCGCGAGGCAAACAACCACTGCCCCACCACACCCTCAATGTCGATCCTGAAACCTTGGATCTCGGTACTCAGACTCAATATCGGTCGCCCGGAATGTCTGGGGGTGCATACTGGCCAGAACTTCGAAAGCGCACCCAACCATGGCAACGAGGGCGCCCCACGACGTGAAACGAATCAACTACCGAAAACCTCCTACCGCAAACATCCCTTCGCCCCCCTCTTAATCCTATCCGCCTCCCCCTGTTCCTCCTCCCCCTCTTTATCCCCCGCCTCCTCCTCCTCTTCTTCCCCCTCCTCCTCCAACTCCTACTTCTCCTCCTCCTCCTCCTTCTCCTCCTCCTCCTCATCCTCCTACTCTTACTCTCCTCCACTCCTTCCCTCCTGTGTCCCTTCCTCCCCATTATCCTCCCCCTCTTTATGTTACCATCCCCATTCCTTTCTTCGTTACCCTCCGTCCCTCATCCTTATCCCTCCTCGTCGCTCCTTATCCCTCCCGTTCCACTCTTCCTTACAACCATCACCCCCATGCACACATGTACTCATCAGCATCATCAGCATCAGCAGCAGCAGCAGCACCATCATCATCATCATCATCATCATCATCATCATCAGCAGCAGCAGCAGCATCATCATCGTCATCATCAGCAGCATCATCATCATCATCATCAGCATCTTCATCATCATCATCATCACCACCACCACCACCAGCATCATCATCATCATCATCATCATCATCATCAGCAGCAGCAGCATCAGCATCATCACCATCATCATCAGTATCATCATCATCATCATCATCATCATCATCATCATCATCATCATCATCATCATCATCATCATCATCATCATCATCATCATCATCCGCATCGTCGTCGTCATCATCATCAGCAGCAGCATCATCAGCATCAGCAGCAGCATCAGCATCAGCATCATCAGAAGCAGCATTACCACCAGCAACAACAGCATTATCGTCAGCAGTATCATCCTTATCAGCAGCACCAACGCCACCAAGACTGGTAGCATCGTCAACAACATCAAGACCAACACCAGCGACTGCATCGTCATTGTTATAACAAGCATCAACATCATGCGCATCATCGACACCGCCTCCACCATCACCCCCACCACCACAACAACAACCATCAGCATCAGCATCATCATCATCATCATCAGCAGCATCATCAGCATCATCATCAGTATCAGCATCAGTATCATCATCACCAGCATCACCATGAGTATTAATCATCAGCGTCAACAGCATCATCATCAGCATCAGCATCGTCATCATCGACAGCATCCTCAGTATCACTATCACCATCAGTATTCTCACCACCGCCATCATCATCATCACCATCAGCATCATCATCATCAGCAGCATCATCATCATCATCATCATCATCATAATCAGCATCATCATCATAATCATGATCAGCAACAGCGTCATTGTCAGCATCAACAGCATCCGCATCCGCAGCAGCATCAACATGAGCAGCATATTCAGCACCAGCATCATCATCCTCCTAAGTATCATCAGCACCATCAACATCGTCTTCATCAGCAGCACCACCATCATCAGCATCATTCTCATCATCATAATCATCATAAGCATCATCACCATCATCATCGTCATCATCGTCATCATCATCATCAGCAGCCTCACCATGATCAACATCATCATGAACCTCGCTCCGCCCCTCCTCGTTCCCATCCTGCTGCGCACAGAGTCCGTCACAGACGGCGATCGCGGCGCCCGCTCGTGCAGCCGAGCACGAGGCGCAGGCCTCTCGTGGCTGCACGTGGAGACGCGCGGGCCGCCAGCAGAGCCGACCCGTCCCGCGCCCGCACCGTCCCACGCGCCACGGGCGCAGCGCCTGCGTGCGCGACCTGGCGTTGGCCGCAGGACAGCACATGGACAAAGAGTCCGAACCCTGCGGCGCAAGATGCCTCCACGGACCCCCAACATGAAGGTCGAGGGCGCAGCGATGGAGAGGGCATGGGTGGACAGAAATGTTCGAGCCCCCAAACCACCACCCGTGCTGAAATCAGCATGGGCTTCGGGGGCGAGAAGGTGATGAGCATCCCAGGGGGCAGAAAATCCACCCCCATAAGAATCACCCCGACAAGCGAGGCCGCTTAGTGAGCGCGCCCAGGGAAGGAAGCGACGAGGGCAGGGCTGCCCAGTAAACGCCCGAGGCCGCTCAGTGAACGCCAATCGTCGGGGCCTGGGTGGTTTCCCTCCCTCGAACTCAGGGGAAGAGTGCATGTCCCCCACACACACACACCACCCACGCCCCGTCAGGAGGAGGAGGAGGCGGAGGAGGAGGCGGAGGAGGAGGCGGAGGAGGAGGAGGAGGGGGAAAAGGAGGAAAAGAAGAGGAGGAGGCGGAGGAGGAGGAGGAGGAGGAGGAGGGGGAGGCGGAGGAGGAGAAGGAGGAAAAGAGGAGGAGGGGAGGAGGAGGAGGAGGAGGAGGGAGGGAGGAGGGGGAGGCCTCCGCTGCCCTGCCCAGCGCCAGCGCCGCGGCGGCCTCCGCCGCCCGGTAGTTCAGCCACTTGAGCTGCTCGGCCAGCCCGGCGGGGAGCCAGTCCTCGCGCGAGGGAGGCGGGGGACGTCCACCACCGCCTCCGCCCCCGCCTCCCTCGATCCGCCTCCCTCCTCCGCCCCCTCTCCTCCCTCCCTCTCCTCCCCTCCTCCCTGCTGCTCCCTCCTCCTCCCTCCTCCTCGTCCTCCTCGTCCTCCTCCTCCTCTTCTTCTTATTCCTCCTCCTCCTCCTCCTCCTCATCCTCCTCCTGCTCCTCCTCCTCCTCCCTCCATTCCTCCCTCCCTCCCTCCCTCCCTACCTCCCTGCCTCCCTCCCTCCCTCCCTCTTCCCTCGTCCTCCCTCCTCCACCCCTTCCACAAAAACATCAGATGAATACTACTTTCCTCTCTCCCCTGATGACGTCCAGAAGATATTCGGCCCCCTCCGCGACCTGCTTTTTACACACAAGATTCGCGGGAAACGGGTTTTCGCTTTGTTGCTTTGTCAGAATGCTGCTCCCGCTGAAGTGCTAGCCTCATGTTCGGTCTTCCGTTCGTTCCGAATCGTGCTCCCGCTGCAGCGCTCGCCGCATTTCCGCGCTTCCGCGCTCGTTCCGAATCGTGCTCCCGCTGCAGCGGTGGCCTTCCTTCCAAATAGGCCCAAAAATCTCGAAAATGGCCCCCCGAAAAAAACATCGGATGTGATTCCACATTCGGTATCGGTTCGTTGATTTTTTGGGCACCAGAAGACCCCCACTTGGGGGCGTCGTCGTTTTCAGGGAGTATCAAGCGAGAGCCCCGTTTCTGCTTTGAGAAGGCGGGTGATTTCCGTCAGCCCCGCCTTGTGTGGAGCTCTTCGGGGAGTCCAAGGAGATAGAAATGAAGCCACGACTCCAGACTTGCCAAGACCTCTCGAAGACGATCCACTTACCTTCCGACGAACCTGGCGCCATGCCATGGCATGCTGTGCTATGTTGTGTTCTGCGCCGTTGTGCGATGCCATGCGTTGCGGTACAATGGTTTGTTATGCAATGCTTCACTGCGCAATGCCACGCCATGCTATGGCATGCTACGCTCTGCCGTGCTCTTCTACGTCATGCCATACCGTGCTCTACCATGCATCGCGACCCCTCTCGCGATCATTGCCCTGCTCGACATCCCACTGTGCGAATAGAGAGGAGATCTACGCCATGGTAAGGGATGGGAGGGAGGGGTAGGACGTCAGATATGACGAGAGCGCACCTAGCTTGTCCCTCCTCCTCCTCCTCCCTCCTCATCCCCTCCGCCCTCCTCCTCCCATCCCCCATCCTCCCCCCTCCATCCTCCTCCCTCCTCCTCCCTCCTCCTCCCCCCTCCTCACCCTATTCTTTCCTTGGACAGACCCCCGCTCTGTCACCTAGCCAGCCGATGACCAGCCGATCTTTGGGTGGCATGGCCTGCACGTAAAAGCAATACACAGAGGACGTGCTTCTTCTCGACATGGACGTCCTGCCGCCGACGCCGTAGACTGCGCGACGGGAAGGGGATGCGGCGCCCGTCGCGCCCTGCGCTTCTCGCCGGTGATGCGAAACCAGTGCTGCAGGAATGGGATTGGGCCTCGATTGGGCCTCGGCGCGCGTGTCTCCTGTCAGCTTGAACTCTTCCGTCGCCATCGACGCCACAGGGCTGGCAGAGCTGGGCCGGGGCGCACCTCGCGCCGCGGACGTCTGTCGCCGGCGCTGCAAAAAACTCGTGGCGGGAACGGGGCGCGACGCGCGCCGCGCGCTGCAGAGCGTGGAAAGAGGTGGGCGCGGCGCACATGGCGCCCTGCGTGTCTCGTCGACATCGCAAGCAGCGTCGCACGATGGGTGGCGCGGCTCACATCGCGCCCTGCAGAGCGTGGCAGGCATCGGCCGCGGCGCCCGCGCGAGCCAGCGGACTTGCCGCCATCGCCCGAGCTCCGTGCGTGCGCAGTGTGCTCGGAAGTGGCCTCTTCCCGCGCGGGCGCGGCACGTGGCTCCCTCGCCAGGCCGCAGGGTAAACCGGCAGCGGCAGCGAGGCCGCGCGAGCGCGGGGGAGGTGCTGAGCTCTCCCAAAACGCCGGGCAGCTCGCGAGCGCCAAGTGGCGGTGCTGTGCCGGCGCGACGCACGCTCCGCTCTCGCCGCCCTCGTCGAAAGCGGTTGCCGCTCCCGCCCCTGCGCGGCCTGCGTTGGGTTGCCTTTGCCATGCCATCGGAAGCGGGACTGCGCGCGAGCGCCTTCCGTTCGCTGGGTGGGAGCGCCGTCCAATCCAAAGTTGCGCCGCGAGTGACTCTTATGTCTATAGGAGGGAGGGCGGGCACGGGCGGGGCCCTCTGACTCGCGAGACCTGCCTGATTTGCTTCCTCCCCCTCCTCCTCCTCCTCCTCCTCCTCCTCCTCCTCCTCCTCCTCCTCCTCCTCCTCCTCCGCCTCCCCTCTCCTCCTCCTCCTCCTCCTCCTCCTCCTCCTCCTCCTCCTCCTCCTCCTCCTCCTCCTCCTCCCTCCCTCCCTCCTCCATTCTCTCCGCCCTCCTTCCCCCCCCTTGTCCCCACTCCTCCTTCCCATTCCTCCTCCTGCCCGTCTGTTCCTTTCCTCCTTCTTTGCGCTGCGCGAATTTAAGCCACGGAGCTGAAGCGTACCACTATGAAAACTGAATGCGCGAAGCCGACGTGGGCAAAGCGCGAATAGATTAGGTGAGGCCATCGTAGAAGATCAACATACAGGGCATGAGAGACAAGCAACAAGAAGTAGGCCCCAAAGGCTCGAAGCATACGCCACCCTCGCAGCATTGCTGGGAGCGAGGGGTTCCGAACCGAATCGGAAGAATATAATCGATATCGTAGCATAAGGAAGGAGAACGCCGTGCAAGTGGGACCGACATACAGGTGTAAGTGAGCAAAAAGTGGAATCAGTAACTGCCTGCTAGTTGCTCGGAAAAGTGTCCAATCGCTTGGGTAAGTCAGACGGCTGCGCCAAACTGGGCCGACGTCGCTTGGCAGCCCTCCCATCCCAACACCTGTAGGCATCCTAAAGCCCCAACTCCGCCATCGGTAGAGTAAATGGGCAGTAAACGAGCAGGCGGCCATAGCATAACTGGGATGTGCAACTGGGTTATGCAAGAGCACTGCAAGGCTCGCGCCGTCGGCGCAGACTGGCCCAAGTAAACACACTGAAATACTGCCAAAGCGTCCTTCTTCTTCTCCTCCTCCTCCTCCTCCTCCTCCTCCTCCTCCTCCTCCTCCTCCTCCTCCTCCTCCTCCTCCTACTGCATCACCCTCCGAACCACTCCAAACACCGCCATGCATGGGCTAGCTGGAACATGAGGGGCCTCGTTAAGGCGACCCCTGGGTTAAACGTGTGACGTTGCAGAGTGGGCAAGAGCGCAGAAGAAGTCAGATTGTTATGGCCTGCGCTGCGCAGGCCATCCTGTGACAACCCGTCCGCTGCGAAATTGCTGAATGTTCTAACTATGTCGGCGCTATTTGATGCTGCTCGGCAATCCAGTAAGGGGGGGTCATGGCCCTCCCCCTGCCGTGGGCCAACATGGCCGCCACCGCCATAAGTAGCACTGGCAAGGATCAGTATGAAACACACCTTGGTGTAGGCTGGGCTGCAAACGTCAGGCAATTGTAACTGACGGTGCGGTCTTCCCCATCCACCTCCAAACACCGATCCCCACATTTCCCCAAAAGAGCCGCTCCATCCCGAAGGTCAAGCAGGCTGATGAGCAGCCTGACTAGGTCGTCAGGCGAATGCCGAAGCAGGTAAAAATGAGATCACTATGTGCATACCTATACGACCACCCTTCGGGGGACACCACAGGACACCACGGGCCACCACGGGACACCACGGGACACCGCGGGACACCTTTCGATCTCACTATCGGTCTCACTATGGATCTCACTACCGATCTCACTCAGCGAGACACCATAGGACACCACGGGACACCTCGGGACACCAGATCGATCTCACTATCGATCTCACGATCGATCTCACTATGGATTTCACTCAACGGGACACCACGGGACACCTCGGGACACCTGTCGATCTCACTATCGACCTCACTATCGATCTCACTCAGCGGGACACCACGGGACACCACGGGACACCTCGGGGCACCACATCGATCTCAGTATAGATCTCACGATCGATCTCACTCAACGGGACACCACGGGACACCACGGGACACCACGGGACACCACGGGACACCTGTCGATCTCACTATCGATCTCACTATCGATCTCACTCAACGGGACACCACGGGACACCACGGGACACCACGGGACACCACATCGGTCTCACTATCGATCTCACGATCGATCTCACTCAACGGGACACCATGGGACACTACGGGAAACCGGCGGGACACCGGCCGCCGGAGTAGAAACAGTTGGTCCGGCCGCGGCCCAGCCACAAGAGGATTTCGGGACACCCGCGGGACACCGGCGGGACACCGCGCGACACCAGCCGCCGGAGGAGTAACATTTGGTCCGGCCGCGGCCCAGCCACAGGAGGGTTTCATCTCGCCCGCCCACGCAGCTTCGCCTCGCCCGCACGCACGCACGGCACGCACGACACGAACCCGAAACCGAAATCGATTTCCCGGTAGAGGGGGTCTCCGTTTCACGTCGGACTCACCCCCCCAACCTCGGATATATATATATATATATATATATATATATATATATACATATACAAGACTGCAGTGGCGCTTCGCGCCATGAACCTTGGTCCTTGAGATTTGGTATGCAGGCGGAATGGCAGGAAAGTCAAGCCGACAATTTAGCGATGACTCCTTGTTGCCTTTTCCGGCATCGCTGCTATAATAATGTTCTTCGTTATCCTTCCTCCATGCTTCTTTTTCCTTATTTTCGCCATACCTTGCGCATTATCCCCTTCCTCCTCAGCTCTTTTTTGCGAAGGCTTCTCCTTGGAGAGCCTCTGGGGGCCTCACAAAAATTGTTTCAAGCGTTCTTAAGGCCTTCTGGAGGCCTCCTGGGCGCATTCTGGGGGCATCTGGGGGTTTCCTCGGGCCACCCTGCCTCCAACCGCGGTCTCCCTGAACGACCAGGTCACGATTTGGAATGCTTCGGAAGGTGTCTTGGGGCCATCTTCGGCCGCCATGGGGCTCTCTGAGGGCCATCTTGGACCTGTGTTGTGCCGTTTTGGGGCTCTCTTGGACTGCCTGGAAGCCCTTTCGGATGGTTGTGGGGCGATTTTGGAGCCTCCCAGGCGGCTTCGGACGCCCAGAAGACCGCCGTCTTGGAGCGTCGGGAAGCCGAAAAGAGGAGAACCCCAAAATGCACCAAAAACCTAAATAAAATCCATGATTTTTGCCTCTTGGGGCCTTCTTTGGAGTGCTCTTGGAGGCCTCTTTGGGGCCGTCCTGGAGGCCTCTTGGGCCATCTTGAGGTCACGTCGATCACTCTTGGAGCGCTCTTGTGCTGTCTTGGGGGTCTCTGGGGCGTCTCCGATGACCCCCCTGATCGCCCTAGGTGTGCTGGGAAGGCTTGGCAAAACGCCCTGCAAGGTCCGGGGGGCCGCTTCGAGGCCCGTCCGGAGGGTCCCAAAGCCTCAGATCTCGGGAGTCCTGTTTTTCCCAACCATCCTGTGGTGTTGGGTCCTCGTTTTGAAGAGACGGCGCCCCGCGTTCCTCACCTCCTCCTCCTCCCCCCCCCTCCCTCCTCCCATCACCATCATCATCATCATCATCATCATCATCATCATCATCATCATCATCATCATCATCAGCAGCAGCAGCAGCAGCAGCAGCAGCAGCAGCAGCAGCATCATCATCATCATCATCATCAGCATCATCATCATCATCATCATCATCATCATCATCATCATCATCATCATCATCATCATCATCATCATCATCATCATCATCATCATCATCATCATCATCATCATCATCATCATCGATTTCGGCACACCCCTCACACGTTTCGTGGCCCCATAGGGAGCTCCACCGAAGGCCCCAGTGGCAGGGTCCGCATGCCTCCCCACCACCCATTTCGGCACACCCCTCACACGTTCGTGGCCCCATAGGGAGCTCCACCGAAGGCCCCAGTGGCAGGGTCCGCATGCCTCCCCACCACCCATTTCGGCACACCCCTCACACGTTTCGTGGCCCCATAGGGAGCTCCACCGAAGGCCCCAGTGGCAGGGTCCGCATGCCTCCCCACCACCCATTTCGGCACACCCCTCACACGGTGGCCCCATAGGGAGCTCCACCGAAGGCCCCAGTGGCCACCACCCATTTCGGCACACCCCTCACACGTTTCGTGGCCCCATAGGGAGCTCCACCGAAGGCCCCAGTGGCTGGTTCGCATGCCTCCCCACCACCCATTTCGGCACACCCCTCACACGTTTCGTGGCCCCATAGGGAGCTCCACCGAAGGCCCCAGTGGCAGGGTCCGCATGCCTCCCCACCACCCATTTCGGCACACCCCTCACACGTTTCGTGGCCCCATAGGGAGCTCCACCGAAGGCCCCAGTGGCAGGGTCCGCATGCCTCCCCACCACCCATTTCGGCACACCCCTCACACGTTCATCCCCACGTTCACACGTTTCGTGGCCCCATAGGGAGCTCCACCGAAGGCCCCAGTGGCAGGGTTCGCATGCCTCCCCACCACCCATTTCGGCACACCCCTCACACGTTTCGTGGCCCCATAGGGAGCTCCACCGAAGGCCCCAGTGGCAGGGTTCGCATGCCTCCCCACCACCCATTTCGGCACACCCCTCACACGTTTCGTGGCCCCATAGGGAGCTCCACCGAAGGCCCCAGTGGCAGGGTCCGCATGCCTCCCCAGTTCGTATGCCTCCCCAACACCCATTTCGGCACATCCCTCACACGTTTCGTGGCCCCATGGGGATTTCCACTGAAGGCCCCAGTGACTGGGTTCGCATGCGCCCCCACACCCATTTCGGCACACCCCTCACACGTTTCGTGGCACCATAGGGAGCTCCACCGAAGGCCCCAGTGGCTGCGTTCGCATGCCGCCCCCACACCAATTTCGGCACACCCCTCACACGTTTCGTGGCCCCACAGGGAGCTCCACCGAAGGCCCCAGTGGCTGCGTTCGCATGCCGCCCCCACACCAACTTCGGTGCACCCCTCACACGTTTCGTGGCCCCATAAGGAGCTCCACCGAAGGCCCCAGTGGCAACGTTCGCATGCCGCCCCCACACCCATTTCGGCACACCCCTCAAACGGTTCGTGGCCCCATAGGGAGATCCACCGAAGACGGTACTCACACCAGCAATACTCACAACTGCATATGGTTGGGTCCTTCGCCAGGCTAATGTTTGGGGGGGGGATGGGTTTTCCCCCCGCCTGGGCTTGTAAAAATATAGGAAGAGGAATATACACCTATACGACCACCCTTTGGGTGATAAGGAGGTTCGGGGGGGGAGGAACCGACGTCTCACTCGATCGGTCTCACTATCGATCTCACTATAGATCTCACTATCGGTCTCGCTCGATCGATCTCGCTCGATCGATCTCACAATCGATCTCACTCGATCTCTTTCATTCGATCGATCTCACAATCGATCAGACTATCGATCTCACGAACGATCCCACGATGGATCTCATTATCGATCTCACAATCGATCTCACCTTCGGTCCCACTATCGATCTCACTATCGATATCACATTCGATCTCACAATCAACGTCATCACCATCATCATCATCATCATCATCATCATCATCATCATCATCATCATCATCATCATCATCATGATCATCAACATCATCGTCATCAACGTCATCAACATCATCATCATCATCATCATCATCATCATCATCATCATCATCATCATCATCGGCAGCATCACCAGCATCATCACCCCATCACCATCATCAACATCATCATCACCATCATCATCATCGGGACACCATCATCGTCACCATCATCATCAACATCACCATCATCGGGACACCATCATCATCATCATCATCATCATCAGCATCGGAACACCACCAGTATCATCATCGTCATCATCTCCTCATCATCATTGAACAGCATCATCAGCATCATCATCGGGACATCATCATCATCGACAACCTCATCATCAGCATCATCAGCATCATCATCGGGACACCATCATCATCGTCACCGCCATCGTCATCACCATCATCCTCATCATCATCGGGACCATCATCATCATCAACATCAGCATCATCATCATCGGGACACCATCATCCAAATCACCATCACCACCTCATCATCATCCTCATCATGAACATCACCATCATCACCGGGACACCATCATCGTCATCATCATCATCAGCATCATCATCGGGACACAATCATCATCATCAACAACATCATCATCAACGTCATCATCACCATCATCATCGGGACACCATCATCATCATCATCATCATCATCATCATCACCATCTTCATCATCATCAGCATCATAATCTCATCATATCATCATCAACGTCATCAGGATCATCAACATCATCATCATCGGGACACCATCATCACCAGCAACATCAACATCATCAGCTTGTCATCATCGGGACACCATCATCATCACCACCATGGCCAACATCATCACCATCATCATCATCAACATCGTCAACAAAATCATCATCCTCGGGACACCATCACCACCACCACTATCATCATCATCAACATCATCAACATCATCATCATCATCAACATCATCATCGTCATCATCATCGGGACACCGGCGGGACACCAGCGGGACACCGGCCCCCGGAAAGGAAACAGTTGGTCCGGCCGCGCCTCAGCCGGAGGCGGGACACCGGCGGGACACCGCGCGGCACCGGCCCCCGGAGAGGAATCATTTGGTCCGGCCGCGCCTCAGCAAGAGGAGACTTTCTTCTCGCCCGCCCACGCAGCTTCGCCTCGCCCACACGCACGGCACGCACAATCACGAAACCGAAACCGATTTCCCGGTAGGGGGGCTCTCCGTTCCACTTCGAACTCACCCCCTCACCTCCGATATTTAAATATATACATGTATGAAACAGGCTGGCTGTATACCGGCTGGCCTAGCACTGGTAAGTGACAGGTTTTCGGAAAGACAATCTCAGGTTACTGTAGACACACCGATGTGAGAATGACGTTGTAGCGCAGCCACGGACATCGGGAGGTCCTCGGAGTACGAGGAGGGCCCCGCCCAGAGACCCGCGGGGGGTCATGCGAAAGTTCTAGAAGCGCGCGGAAGTTCCATCAAACCCGCCACCTCCCCGCCACCCCCACCCACGCCCCCGATTCCTACAACCTACAACCATCCATGCTGCTGAAATCCAGGGCGTGCGTTGTCGTCTGGCAAAGGCGGCGAAGTGCAATTCAAACCTACTGCATATAAGTGGCGGCGAACATGGGTAGAGCATCTGTCAACAGAGCTGCTTAAAGAGAACAGAGAATACGGCCGGACATTGGACTTAAGAGCACCCTACAAGAACACGAGACCCTCCGCCAGCCCAAACTGAAGAACATTCGAGGGCGCCCTCACCCAGGATGCACAAGAACACCCAGCAAGCGCGAAAACACATTCGGGCGCCCTCTCCGAAGCGACCTCGATCCTATACCTCGGTCCGACCGCAGAGAGCGTAGCGAGCTCAACCAGCAGGGAGCACCACTGGTAGCCTCAGGAGGGGTTGCGCATGGGCAGGGGAAGCGATGGGTGTAGCGGATGCGCACCACTGGCCAGAGTGGCCTTGTTTTCAAGAGATGGCGCCAGCAAGAGGAGGATAGCGCAGCAACGTCCGAGCACGCACTGAGGGCGCCGGCGCGCCGATTGCGAGTCCCGCCATTCCCATGGAGCAACGGCATCTGCCAGTTGTTTCTGGGCGGCCGCGCACGCACAAGAAGAGGGAAACGATACTGTGTATGGGCAGGCTGTAAGCTCGCAGCGTTGCCTGCGTAGCTGGGCGCAAGCGGATGTTGGATAAGTCGCGCTGGAATTGGATGTGCCCGTTGGATTGGTGAATGGCCGTGGGCAAGTGTTCGGGGATATCGCGCGACAAATGATGGGCGGCGTTGAGGGTTCCGTGCGGTGGGGGGGCTCGACGTCGCATGCGCGTCGTTGCTCTGCGTCGGTGATGCTTGCGCCTCGTCAAACCACTCGCGGGCACAAGTATGGGATTCCGTAAACTATCCGGCGAAATGACGCCTGCCCCGCGGGCGGAACCACGCGGAAACTTCACGGCGAAACAAGCATCGCTCGCCCTGGTTCGGTGGGGCGGCACCCTAAGCGCCTCGAGCGCCTCTGCACTCCACTGCGCTGCCCTTGGGGCCAAGTCGCCCGCCACTGCTTGGCCCCGGCCGCCCTGCCGTCGGGCAAGGGCGCCGCCGTGGCCACCGCCGTCTCCAGCGCCGCCGTCGACTGCCGCGGCGCACGCCCGGGCGGCGAGCGGGGGGCCCGCGGTCGATCGCTGGAGACCGACGCGACGGTGACCTCGCGCTGCACAGCACCCGGTAGCGCCGCGGCAGAGTGCTGCAGCGCGCGGGCACTGCACGGCCGACTCTCGTTGCCGTGGGGCGCCGACGCCCTGGCAGCGAGCGGGCACGTCCGCGGACGGGCCCCGCTTCGGCGTCTGCCGCCGTGGAGCACGAGGCGCGGAGGAGTCTCCCAGAGTATACTGCAGTGGTTGTGAGAGGCGTGCCCTGTTATGAGTCAAGTGGAGCTGGCGATTCGCGCCTGTGCCCACGTCGCTGCTGTCAGTCGTCTGCTGAGTCGCCGCGCATGCGCAGGGGTGCGCAGGTAGCGCTGCGCGGCGCAGTAGCGCCGCAGCCCCCTGCATTGCCAGCGACGCCCCCACAGCTCCCGTTGCGGTCGTCGGCCTTCTGCTGCTGCTGCTTCTTCTGGTTGTCGCTGAAGTCGCAGCTGCTCGTCGCGATCTTCCTCCTGCACGCGGATGGCGCGTTCGGCATCGTGGGCGAGTCCTAGCACAGGCTGTTGAAGTCCTCCTCGCAGTGCACTGTGCTGACGATCTTCCTGTCCGTCCGTGGCTTGTCTCTGCATTGCCGCCTCTCGGACTGCGTTTGCGCCGTTTCACGGGTACGCGGTGCCCTGCGCTGGGCGCGCATGCCCGCTCCAGTCCCTTCTTGCCATTGCTGCGATGTGCTGGCCTGATGCCCGCAATGCTGGTCGGCTCTGCGCGGTTGCCCTGTTGCGCTCGCCAGAGGTGCGCTGCTTCTTGGCCGCGCCATCTGCTTAGAAGGTCGCTCTTTGTTTCTTTGTGGGTGCTGCGCGGCCCTGACTGCTTCGCGCGCAATCGTGACCTCGAGATCGAATGCCACTTGTACTCGCGCTCGCTGATGGATGTAAAAGGCGTGCTGCTCTTCGTGGTTCTCGCGCTGCAGTTCGCACCAGCGGGCTCGTTGTGCTCCCTGTGCTGAGCCTTTTGGTTCTGCAACCAGTTGGCATGGTCTGGCATGTTGTGCGCGGTCTACATGTTGCAATTGGCAGCACTGGTGTATAATGTAACTAAGTTCGCTGCACCGCAGTCGCTGGCTGGTGGCGTTTGCCTTGGCGTTGTGCCTCATCGCGGAGATGTCCTTGTTCTCGTCAGTCTTGGCGCAGTGATGCAGCGGTAGCTGCGGCCTGCATCCGCGATGCGCGGTGCGAGAGGTTGGCTGTTGTGCAGTAGTGGACTTCGGCTCGGAGGTCGCGTAGGCGTGCGTGGTAGCGTATTGTTTGCGCTGAAATGTCCTCTAATTGGCGGCGCCTTTGTTCGCGTTGCCGGACAGTCTCGTCTCTGTCGCGAAGTGCTGCGCGTTCTTCTCTTCGCACCGCTTCAGTGCGCGCGTGTAGTCGTAGCTCTGTATGTCGAAACGTTCGCATGAGATTCTTGGCGTCGTGGGAGTTCTCGGAGAGGTGGCCACGTGCTGCGCGTAGCTGGTGCATGTTACATTATGCGAGCCGTAGTCTTGCTGCTAAGCTGTCTGGCGAGGTCGCCGTCTTGCTCTGCCATGCGCACCTGAGCTCTGCAACGGTCTTGCCTTCGTCCTTGATTCGGTCGCATGCTGACTGCAACAGCACGTTCAACTGGCGCGGTCCCCGGTCGTCAATCGGGTTAAGCGCGCTAGATGTGGTCGGCTTGAGTAGGTCTAGTGGGGGCTGGTCCGCTGGGCAACTGCCGAGCTGTCTATCTTGCGCCCGTGAGTCTGGACTCGGTGCGTGCTGCCTGCTGTTGGTTAAATATCTCTAGGTCGGCGCATGTATTGGTATTGAGTATGGCCATGTTGTTGCAATGATTTTTAGAGATGCAGTCTTGGCACATGCTGCGTAGTCGTCCTTGCGTCCGCGCATGTACTGTTTTACTTTCGCTTGTTATTTGTTTGCCAAGCAAGTGTCGCTTGATGCCTGTAATCTGTTGTCGCAGCTTGAGTGCATCCTGACCTGCGCTCTCGACTGCGATGGCCCGCGTGATCGATCTGCAAAGCTCAGCGGTTTTGTCGTATGCCAGGCCCCAACTTCGATTCAGTAGTGAAGCACCTAGTCTGTTCTTGTGCAGGGCGTCGTTATAGCATGTTCCTGGCACGTCGTCGATGGGCGGCTGGATCTCTCGTGTTGTGTATGCAACGTAGTCTGAGGTGGCTCGGAAGACGGGTTGCAGAAAGTTGTCATCGCGTCTTGCTGTTGGTGTGGGCGGCTGGTGTAGTTTGGGTCGTGGCGTGGTCGGTCGGGGTGAGCGTGGTGCGTGTGGTGTTTGTTCCTAGGGTTGCGGTGTTCTGGCCTGCTGACGATATGTGTCACTGTAGTACTACTGGTTCGATTGTTTGGAAAATGAATTGGCATGCTGGTAACGGGCGTGCTGGGTGAGTAAAACCGATAAGCTGCCAAGTGGGCATGGTTTCCCTGGACGTTGATGTGCTACTGTTGGTACGTCCCTATTGCCTGTGCCTTTGGCATGGGATGTCTGTGCGTAGTCAGACGGTGTGCAGGTCGTCGGTCTAGGCGGCTGTTGTGCACGGTGATGTTGGTCGAGCAGTTGGCGTGCTGTGTTGGGTTGCGTGTAGGTGTGCTGGTCTAACATGTTACGCAACGTAATGGACGTGCTGTAGCTCGTCGTCCACGCTCGCGTCGGTGCCAGGCGGGGTTTGAGGTCGACGTTGTCGTTATGCCACTGCCGGCAGAATGCTGCAGTGCGAGGTGGTGCTAGGGGGGATTGCTGGGCCGAAGTGGTTGTGCAAGTCGTGCTGGTGCTTCGTCTTGGTCAAAATGGCCGTGCTAGTGGCGCTGGCGCTGGCGTCACCTGTTGGGGCGTCGAACAGGAGGTAGGCAAAACGGAGGATGTACGGTATAGTGTAGAGGCAAGTTGGATGTAACAGGTATCAGGATGAAGGGGACCCCAATACCGTGACCTGTCGGCGCAACGCCACTTACTCCCCTCATCCTGGCGGTAGATGCTTAGTTACCTCGTACTGCTCCTCCTCATCCTCTTTCTCGTCCGAGCCATCATCATCAGCATCGTCAGCATCATCAGCATCATCACCATCATCAGCATCAGCATCATCATCAGCATCATCATGATCATCAGCATCATTATCATCAGCAACAGAATTATCTGAATCATCCTAATGATCCTCTTTTGCTTTCCTCGTCCTTCTCCTTATGATACTCCTACTACTCCTCCCTCCCCTCTTCCCCCACCAACCCTTCGTTGTCTTCTTCTCCTGTGCGCTTCAGTTTTGGTTTCGGCTTCCGCCGTGGGTGTAATGCGAACCAACTTCGGTGCCAGCCCACACAGGTCTGCATTTCCGTTCAAATGGATGCCTCCCCTCCCGCTTCATCCTCTTCCATCCTCATGCCTCCTCCTCATCATCATCATCCTCCTACCATTCCGTTTCCTTATCCTTATGAGTAACTCCTCCCTGTCGCACCCCGAGGCGTGTCGGCATGGCGGGCTGGGCGCTTCGCCTAAGACTTACTCACCACTCATGACCCTTCAGCTGGAACTGGCAAGAGTTTCACAGGTGGAGGGCGGGCCGTTTTCAAAACGCGGTTCTCGCCGAAGCGCCGCTCACATCCCAGACCCCCCGACGTCATGTTTTTTTCATGACGCGACCCCCAGAGGTCCGGACCCGTTGCCCAGGACCGGCTTTTCATCCTGAGTCGTTTTTTGACGGTCCTGAAGGCCGGTAAGGGTCCCCAGAGGCCGAAAATAGCGAAAAACCTCGCGTCGTGATTTTTTCATGACTCGAGGGGGTCTGGGATTCGTCTAACCCATGCGCAAAAGGGCTTTACTTTTTGGAGGGCGCTCCGCTTTCAAACCGTGGCTCTCGCCGTGGCGCAGCACGCGTGCGTGCGCTAACAAAAGACTGCGGGAGAGCCCCACGGACGGAGGGCGGGCCGTCTTCAACATGCGGCTCTCGCGCCGGGGCCGCGCAAAGCTGTTGTTTTCGAAAATTCGCGAGACTCTCACGGACGGAAGGCGGCTCCGACTCGAAATGGCGCCTCTCGCCCCAGCGCCGTGCACAGCTGTTTTGAGAGTTCACGACACTTTCAAGGATTCGCAAGAATCTCACGAAAAAATCGCAAGAATCTCACGGACGGAAGGCGGCTCCGACTCGAAGTGCGCCTCTCGCCACAGCGCCGTGCACATCTGTCTTGAGAGTGCACGACGCTTTCAAGGATTCCCACGGCCACTGTCCAAGGACTGGTGTTTTGGCACGGCGTCGGAGTGTCAGGACGCTGCAGTTGCGTCGGCTCGGGGTGTGGAAGCCCCAGGAGGGGCGCTCTGGCACGATTCTGGATCTTCAAGACGCAATAGCAACGATGACTCGCGGCATTGAAATCCCAAGAATGGTGTTCTGATCTTCCAACGAGGCAGTTTCCTCAGTGAAAATGAATCCTCGTAGGGGCTATGAGAGGGTGAATTGTAATCTCGTTGATGGGTCTTGGGCTTGCACTGGTCCTCCTCCTCTTCTCCTCCCTCTCTCTTTCCCCCTCTCGCCCTCCTTCATATCCCCCTTCTCCTTCGCTCCTCATGTTCATCCTTTCCCTCCTCCTCCTCCCCCCGCCCCCGGGGGCGTTTTCACTCACGACGTAGGTCATCGGAGTTCTTGACCCCATCCCCAAGACTGATGCTGCGTCGGTTTGTTCCCAGGGCCCGAAGAGACAGCCCACAGAGGCCGACATGGCGAACGGACGCCCGTCGTGTTTCTCGCAGTCCCCAAACGTCTGTGGTCCCTGTCGTCCCCGCTGTCGTCGTCGTCGTCGTCCAGCAGGCCCCCGTCGTCCAGCGGACACTCGTCGCCGTCGCAGCGCAGCCGCCGTCATTGCCCAAGACCGAGATGTCCGCCGTAATGACGCTTCGTCGGAGGCGCGCACGAGGGGGCAGCGCGAGGGGGGAGGCCCTCTACAAAGACGGGGAACTCTTTCCTGGAAGGCAGGGGTCTCCTTAGGAGTAAAAGGAAGTGCCTGGGGGCTTCTGGGAAGGCTTTTCTTCAGCCAGGAGAGCTTCAAAGATAGCCGCCTGCCTTCTTGGAAGCGTCCCCGCCGTCTTCGAAGGCCGCCCCCGCCCCCCCGTGCCACCCCCCCTGGCGCGCGCCGCCGGTAGTTATAATTTGAAGTAGAAAAAAACGGCATAAACATAAACTTGTGGCGCTCCGCGCGGAGCGCCAAAAGTTTCTGCTTATGCCGTTCTTGTCTTCTTCGAGTTACGCGGCCCCCCGGAACTTTCGACTCCATCCTGGAAACGTACGCTCTTCGTGGCGGCTCGTTGCCCGAAGGTCATCACTTAGGGCCCAGGACGGGCCTCTGGAGGCCGAAAAAAAGGACGGACGCACCGGCCGCCACGGGCGTCCCCAACGCCACGGGGGAGGAGGAGGAGGAGGAGGAGGAGGAGGAGGAGGAGGAGGAGGAGGAGGAGGAGGAGGAGGAGGGAAGCGGAGCGAGGAGGAGGAGGAGGAGGAGGAGGAGGAGGAGGAGGGAAGCGGAGCGAGGAGGAGGAGGAGGAGGAGGAGGAGGGAAGGAGGAGCGAGCGAGGAGGAGGAGGAGAGAGGAGGAGGAGGAGGGAGGAGGAGCGCGAGGAGGAAGAGGAGGAGGAGAATGAGGAGGAGAATGAGGAGGAGGAGGAGGAGGAGGAGGTAGAGGAGGGAAGCGGAGCGAGGAGGAGCGAGGCTGGACGGAGGCCTTCCCTCGTGGAGATCCCCTCGCAGTAGAGCCCCCGGGGGCTGGGAAGGCGCCCCAGGGGCTGGAGAGGCGCCCCGGCGTCCAGCGTCCGCTGGTCCGCGCCGCCGCCCGGGACGCCGGGGCCTCCGACACGGGCCCTCTGCGCCTGCGTCGGCACCCCGCCGGCGCCGCAATCTGCGGCTCGCGCCTCCATGGCTGGCTCGGGGCGCTCGGGGCAGCGGGCGGGACGGTCAGGGCAGGTGCGAGGCTCGAGGGGTGCCTTGTCGAGGGCCTCCTCGCTCCTCCTCCTCCTCCTCCTCCTCCTCCTCCTCCTCCTCCTCCTCCTCTCCTCCTCCTCCTCCTTCCTCCTCCTCCCCTCCTCCTCCTCCTCCTCCCTCCTCCGGTCCCCCCTGTCGCTGTGCGCAGGCACCTAGCTCGGCACGTCGTGTCTGGAGCGTTGACCTCCTCCTCCCCTCCTCCTCCTCCTCCTCCTCCTCCTCCTCCTCCTCCTCTCCTCCTCCTCCTCATCATCATCATCATCATCATCATCATCATCAATCATCTCATCATCATCATCATCATCATCATCATCATCATCATCATCATCATCATCATCATCATCATCATCATCACCATCATCATCATCATCATCATCATCATCATCATCATCATCATCGTCATCATCATCATCATCATCATCATAATCATCATCATCATCATCATCATCAGCATCAGCATCATCATCATCATCATCAGCATCATCACCATCATCATCATCACCAGCAGCAGCATCATCAGCAGCAGCATCAGCATCATCATCATCAGCAGCATCAGCAGCAGCAGGAGCAGCACCATCATCACCATCATCATCATCATGAGCATCAGCAGCAGCAGCATCAGCATCATCATCATCATCAGCATCATCATCATAATCGTCACCCTCATCATCAGCATCATCATGAGCATCATCATCATGAGCATCATCATCATCATGAGCAGCATCATCATCATGAGCATCAGCATCATCAGCCTCATCATGAGCATCCTCATCAGCATCATGATCGTCATCAGCATCATAATCATCATCCCCGGCATCATCATCGTCATCATCATCAGCAGCAGCGGAGCAGTATCATCATAATCGTCATCATTGTCAGCAGAAGCTTCAGGAGCAGTATCATCATCATCATCATCTTCATCATCATCATCGTCATCATCATCAGCATCCTCATCCTCATCCTCATCCTCCTCATCCTCCTCATCATAATCCTCATCCACATCACCCTGATCATCATTAACACAATCATCAGCAGCAGCATTGGACTGGACTGGACTGGAAGCGGTGTCTGTGAGGGTGTCCCTCCTACCGCTGGCATCGCAAGCACAAAAGAAAAAAGAACGACAATGGAAAACATCGCTGCCTAGCTTCACAGAACTCACCAACGTTCATACCGCTTCACTGCACATTTACAAGGAACCAAATAAAGTCGAATCTGCCCTTGCACCCAACATATGTGTAATCCAATCTCTGCGGTGGGATAACCACTCGTCCCGGTCTAGAGCCACTTCCGCCCATTTGAGGCCGATGGTTCGGAAATAGCTGTCGTATTGGCGCTCCCAGTGCCAGGGTGCAGCCCTGCCCCGATGTCCTTGATGGCCAATAACTGCCGTCATGGTGGCCTTCCACTCGGCATCCCTATGACGCAAAACCACGCCCACCAAATGTTGAGGATTTCCGGCCAGAGCCCGCTGCAGATGACCGGCATAATCGCACATACGTTTTAAAACGTGGACGTCTACATGTGCCCACCCGCCGTCTTCCATGACCCGCGTGAGTACCCGATTGCGTCGTCGGTGGCAGGCTTCATCTGCATCGCCCAAATACCTGCAAACTCGGAGAGATTCCTTGTCTTGGTTGGCAACCGTCTTCCGCAAGGCGGCGAGCTCCCTTTGGGTTACCGTCCACGCCCCGACGCTCCAGCAGAAACTCGCCGAGGCCACGACTGACAGTAAATGTAATTTCTTATTCCGGGCTACCCCTGGGCATCTCCAGAAATTCTTCTTTGACGCGACCGCAGAACTACACGCGTGCCGTTCGAAAATTGCATCTGCGTGGGATGCCCCCCCGACGGACATCACGCAGCCGAGTGCCTTAAAAAATGTTCCCAAGGGACGTCGCTTGAACATGCCCAAGTCGACCAAGCCTGCCTCGTCCACGTGTCGATTTGCCTGATACCCCATCCGGTCTTCTGGCAAGCGCCACCCTGCTGATCGCAATGCACGTTGTAAACGGGCTGCAATTTCAAGAAAATCTCCAGGCGATAAGGCAAATATGAATATGTTGTCGCAGAACAGGACAAAGGAACGAACATGCCGCAATCTGCACTGAAACCCAACTTGTCTCTCTGGCATCCCTGCCAAACCGGGTCCAAACAGCGGTGTAAACTTGCCACGCATAACTTCGGGCCGTATTTGGAACCTTGCGGAATACCTCTGGTGACACGGATGCCGTCGACATGGACGCCACCAAAACTGAGGTGCAACACGCTGGCGCGAATATCCCGCACGAACCAGGCGGCGAGTCCAGGTTCCACTCCCTTCGTAAGCAAAGTATCCAAAACATAATCGTGCCGAACTTCATCGAAGCATTTGGGGATGTCCCTGACTCCGAGCATGAGCGGCAGCGACCACTCCATACATTTTTGCCCCATGAGATTTACCAGCAGCACGAGGTCTGATACTTGATAGGAACGTTTGTAAGCGAATTGCCGTACGCCAGAATCGCCCAATAACTTCCCAGTGCGGCTCAAAGCAATACCACCGAGGATGTTGCGCAGTACGGGGATGAGAGCAATAGGTCTGAGATGCTTCGGGTGGGTAATCGCGCTCGTTTTTGGTAGTAGTGGCACCTCCAACTTGATCTGGAAATCGGTTTCGAGCTTTGTCTCTTGCATGCCGTTGTTATATCGGACCCTCTTCTCCAAAGCAGGATGCTGTACGGGACATCGCGGGTCGCCAACCGCCTCCGCGCATCAACATCTGGCCAACCAACGCCGCAAAGGTCATCAGATAGACACTTCCGCAACACCTCCCAAGGGGCGAGGGCACCTGGGATAGCAAGATGGTGAAGTAATGGCTTGATCATCTCTGCCACCACCATGTCAAATCGACAACAGCTTTTCCGAAGCTTGGTAACATGGATCGCCTGCTGGAGCTCCGAATCAGAAACCTCTGGCACAGAAGCCCGCTGAAAAACCCAAGACGGGGGTGGCCATGCAGAGTCAGCTGAAAATTGACACGTTAAATGATCTCTGATAAGATGTTCCACTCCAGCAGTTGTCGAAACTGGCCCCCCGGCATCATCCTGAAAATCAGTCTTACAACTCCGTTTCGATTTGCTCTTCCCCAAACCTCCTTTACCTGGACGTTCGAGTATCTCCTGCGTTTTCTTTAAGGCCGCCTGCTTGGATAAATTCCCCAGCTCTGTGGAAATGAACCTCCCAAGAAGCTTTCTCTTCTCAACGTCACCCTCCTGGCGCCACATGCGTTTCAGAGTGTTTACAACAAGCCGTTCCTCACGCCGCTTCTGCTTGCCTGATTTGTTGGGCACCCCTGTTTCCATCGCGGTCTTCCTGAGAGCAATGCCGAATTCTTCCAAACTCATGCCCATCCAAGTGTCGCCAGCCAAGCTGCACAAGTAGTCTGCCAAGTCACGCGTACTCCACCCTATTGGTTTTCGCGTTGTCCTGGGCCGGCTGTTTGCAACACGACACGTGACTGAATGCACCTGTGATTGGTGGGCTTCAGTGGCACATCCACCATCCCAGCACTCACAAAAATACTAGGCTTATTTGTCGCGACGTAGTCGATGAAGGACGCGCCAGACGAAGTCGAACATGTGAAACGATCACGTTGCGATATATTCAGGAACGTGTTCTGGATGCTCCAACCGCTCCGCAAGCACATGCGCAAGAAAGCTTCACCTCTCGCGTTCCTGTAAAATCCGCCGTAATCTCCGAGCGCGTGAGACTCCTCAGGACATGCTGTGCTGCCAACCTCGCTGTTACTATCAGTACCTAGGGCCAAGACGTCACCACATTCCAAATGAGTTTTCAAAGCCCGCTCCAGGGAAGCAAGTTGGTCAGAAAACACTTCCATACCGTGACCCGCATGGCGAAAATAAGCAGAACTCAACAGAAATCGTTTCCCACACCAGTGCAAATACGCAGTAATCAAGAAATTGTTGTGAACTGTTGGACGTTCGATGCGACCACTACGTCGAGAATGTATAAGCATGCATACTCCGTGTACCCCGCCTGCCCCTGGCGAGAACAACAGCCTATGGCCCTGGAAAGAGAAGTCGGACTCCCCGTTCGAGAAATCGCCGGCCACGCCTCCCATCAAGCCCTCCTGAATTAGAAGCACGTCCCAGTGGACATGCCAAAGCTGTAACTTCCCCAAAAACTCGGCCAAATCAGCCCATCCAATCCCAGAGAGATTCCACGACAGAGTACTCAAATAATGAGCTTGCAAAACTTGGCCTCCCCCATCTCACATCGTGGCGATTTTGATCTTGAAATCCTCCTCCGATTTCCCTTTCATTTCCATGGACATGATCTTCTCCGCCAAGGGCTCCCAAGAGATAGTGTTGCTCGTGGGATCCAACTTACACAGCGGCCCCTTCTCCTGGTTGCGCGTGACCCGGAGGACCTCGTGCGACGACCACCTGGGCATGAGGCTCTCGTTGCCATTCGATAGCGTCTTCAAGATCTCCATCAGACACCTGACCTTCTTGGAAGAATGGCGCTCTGCAGCAGAGAGGTCCACGTTCATCCACACATCCGCCCCATCGAACTGTATGAGATTGTCGGCGTTGTCCTTGTACTGGTTGATGGCGTCCCACATCTGCGAGCTGGACCGGAAGGTGACCTTGCACGTCCTGCCCACCCTGGGAAAACGACTCGCCAATACCGAAGATCCCCATCGTGTCAAAGTTTCCTGCAAGGCGTTCTTCATGTCCGCACCGTCAGTGTACGCAGGGAAACCTCCAATACACATCATGGTCCTATCACTCACTGGCAGGTGATACTGGTTGCCTCCCTGTCCTCCTCCTCCACCTGGATTCCCAGAAACACCTGAAATAGATCCTGCAGCCGGCGCTGCGCTCGTGCTCCGACTCTCGAGCGCGGCCAGGCGGCCCTCGAAAGTGTCCATGCGCTTGTCGAGTTCGCCGAACTTCGCATCGTTGGACGTCTGATTTTCCATCTGCGCCTGGAACATCACGAGCAGCTCTTCGTCTGTGCTCTGAGCGTTCCTGAAGAGCCCCATAAGCTCCTCGTTCGTCCTGTCCTTCTTGTTTGCCATGGCGCGGGCGGGAGCGATGCCAGTGTTGAGTGTCGAACAGCCTTCAGTGTCGAACAGCATTGAGTGTCGAACAGCCTTGAGCCAAAATGGCTACGGCTGCATCATTAGCTCAGCTTTGAGCAGCAGCATTGAGCAGCTTTGAGCAGCAGCATTATCATCAGCTGCATCAGCATCAGCATCATCATCAGCATGATCATGATCAGCATCATCATCAGCAGCGGCATCATCATCGTAATCATTCGACGGAAGAAGGAGGAGGAAGAGAGGGAGGAGGAGGAGGAGAAAGAAAATGAATGATAGGGAACGAGGGAGGAGGGCACAGGAGGAGGATGAACCAGAAACAACAATGCAGGACCCTCCAGTCCCAAGCCCTCTCTTCACACGTCCCTACAAGCTTTCCTGCTCACTACAAGAAGCTCCCCGCTCCTGAAAGACAAACACCAGTTGGGCCTGCAAGTTTGGCGAGGACCCTGTTTTGAAAAGGATCTGCCTGTTACCCTTCGAGCGCTCAGTCGGGTATGCAACATGGTCACTCAGTTTGGCGAGGTGTCCACCGAGATCCCCTTTTCGAAGAGAAAGCGCCTGCCCCTCATCCGCGTAACTGCTGCGCAAATCCAAAAGATAAAAGCACCACACAAACATAAATCTTTGGCGCTCTGCGCGGATTTCTTGGGTCCGCGCCGGAACCCCCTCCCTGGCGTGCGGAGCGCGCCAGGGAGTGGGGCCCAGCGCGGATCCAAGAAATCCGCGCGGAGCGCCAAAAGTTTATGTTTGTGTGGTTTCTTCTTCTTCTTCGGATATCAACGCCTGCAGTCATGCACTTCTTGGAGGCTTGGAAATGGGCACCAACACCAACACAGGGTGTTGCCTCCACAGGGGGATGATGATCTTAGATTTCGGTGCTGGTGGCAATATTTCGGTCACCCTGGGAGCCAGAATATGACCACTATCACCGGGATCGGGATCTTCTTCCCTCGGTGGGAGCAAGCCGCCGATAGTGTGGGGTTGGTGTCAACCTCCAGGCCTGCGAGCTCCGAGGGAGCCCCGAGCGCCCCACCTTGTGAGAGAAGAGAGCGCCCTCGGCCCGTGCAGTGCCGCCGTGCGCCGGACTCTTACGAGCTGCCCCGGCACGCAGCACGCGGCACGGACCGTATCGATACACCCTGCGAAATGCTTAAGAAATCATGGGTTAAGAAATTCAGAGTCTCGGAATTTGAATAAAAACCCAGAGTTCCTCTGAAAATCTTAGGATTTACATTGAAACATTAAGAATAGTCGAGACTCTGGCCGAAAACTTAAGTTTTCTTAAGCATCGCCTAGGGTGTAGGAAGCTCCACGCGCAGACTGAAGTCGGGCCTGTCCCCCGACAGGGGGGTTTTCAACGAGAAGGTCAAAAAGTGTCAAAAGATACCCAACAAATGCCCCAAAAAGGTCAAAACATGCCCCCACACTTTCAGCCCAAAAATGCCCATCAAAAAGGTCAAAGAATACGCAACAAATAGTCCCCAGACGATGTTTGGACTATGGTTTGACTGTTTTCGGGGTATTTTTCATTTTTCGCCGAAAATCCCCCTGTAGGGGGACAGGCCCGACTTGAGCGTAGGCTGAAGACGTAGGTCCGCCGCGATGCCGTCGCCAAAACGTGGTCCGATACGCGGAGCCAGCACGCGACGCAGTGGCACGGCCGCCGTGAACACGGGACGTGCTGCGCTTCAGAGCAAGCGCATCGAGACAGCCGAGGTGCTGGAGGGTCGGGCCTTTGAGTGCAACAAAGGCTCTCGAGCGAAGACGCCGTCTTGAGAAAGGTCCCGCCTCATCCTGATGCATGGTGCTGTTCCTTAGAGGCGAATGCGTGCGGCGCTGGGACGAGGGCCTCATTTTGAAAGCGGTCGCTGCTGAACCCGTGAAAGTGTCGCGAGGTTGTGGTGCGCGTGTGCGCGGCGCCAAGCCGAGAGTCCCATGTTGAAAACGATCCCCCGCTGCATCCCCGAAGCTGACGAAATCTCTTGAGACGAACGTGCGCGGCGCGCGAGAGTCACATGTTGAGAACGACCCTCCTCCGTCCTTGAAGCTGTTCGGATTGTCAAGCCTCAGGGCCATAATTAAGTGGTGAGACAGCCCGCCATGCCGACACACCTCGGGGTGCGACAGGGAGGAGTTTTTTTTATTAGGACGAGGAAGAGGAATGGAAGGAGGAGGAGGAGGAAGGAGGCAGGAGGATGGAAGAGGATGAAGCGGGGGAGGGGAGGCATCCGTTCGAACGGAAATGCCGACCTGAGTGGGCTGGCCCGATCACAACTGATGAGGCGATGGAGGAGGAACTACTGACAAGACGAGGGAGGAGGACGAGGAAGGGGAAGAGGAGAGGGGGAGGAGAGGGAGGAAACGCGAGGAAGTGGACGGGGAGCGAAGAGGACGGAGACGGCAGACGAGGGAAGGGGGAGGGGCGCGCGCAGGGGCCGCGGATGGACGAAGAGGAGGACGCCTGCACTCCAGGGCCGGCGACCCCGACGCCGACTACGTTGCCAAACGTTGGTTTGTGGTGCTCTACAATCACAGGAGACCGTCGGGATGTTTTTTGGAGCCGTTCTGTTCCACAGTGGCTGCTCCAAGCGTCTGGGAACTTCTGTATCCGACTGCCCCTTTCCGTCGTCGTCCTCTTCCTCTTCCTCCTACTCCTCCTCCCCCCTCCTCCTTCTCATTAGTTCTCACTTCCCATGGTTCATCTTACCCAACAGGCTCACACACGCATGGCAGTGAAAGCCGAAACTAACAAAGAACGGCAAACATCAGACACGCAGCAGCGCAACAGACAAGTGGCACAGCACGCAAAGCACAACAGCGCAAAAAAACACAGGCTGACAAATATAACCGATCAGCTACTACCACCACCACCACTACTACTGCTGCTACTGTTAGGTCGGGCATGTCCTCCTACTAGCGGATCTTGGGCGAAAAGTTCTCAAGATACGCAAGACACATTCCAATTAGTCAAAAAATCCAAACATCGTCCCCAGACTATGTTGTGACTATGCTTGAATATTCCTCCTGTAGAGTGACATGCCCGACTTAATGCTACTGGTACTACCACTGCTACTTCTGCGACGAGGCGCCCAGCCCGCACAACGCACGAAGCAGCAACCACGACCAGCACAAGCGGCAGGCGACGCGACACCTGGGACGCACGCGCGCCCAGCGCGGCCCCCGCCGACGACGCCGCCGGCCGACGCCGCCGCCGCCAGCGCCGACGCCGCGGACGAAATCGACGGCGGCAACGGCGCAGCAGGCCGCGAGAGGCCTTTTGCAAGTGCAAGGACCTAGATTGCGGCGGCCGTGGCATGGTCTCTTGCACTCTTGCGCTCTTGCGCTCAGCTGCCCCTCTAGGGCGCTTGCACTCCAAGGCGGTCCGCTCCTCCCCCTCCTCCTCCTCCTCCTCCTGCTCCTCCACATCCTCCTCCACCTTATCATTGCTCGGCCTCTTCTTCCTCCTCCTCCTCCTCCTCCTCCTCCGCCTCCTCCTCCTCCCACTCCTTACTCTTCCTCCTCCTCCTCCTCCTCCTCCTCCTCCTCCTCCTCCACCTTACTCCTTATTCCTCCTCCTCCTCCTCCTCCTCCTCCTCCTCCTCATTAACCTCCCCCTCCTCCTCCTCCTCCTCCTCCTCCTCCTCCTCCTCCCTCCTCCTCCTCCTCCTCCTCCTCCTCCTCATTCCCTCCCCTCCTCCTCTCCTCCTCCTCCTCCTCCTCCTCCTCCTCCTCCTCCTCCTCCTCCTCCTCCTCCTCCTCCTCCTCCTCCTCTTCCTCTTCCTCCTTCTGCTCCACCTCCTGCTCCTCCTCCTCCTCCTCATCATCATCCTCCTCCTCTCCCTCCATCCCTCCCTCCGTCCTACCTCCAGCTCCACCTTCTCTTCCTCATCCTGCATCATCCTGCATCCTCATCATCATCATCATCATCATCGTCATCATCATCATCATCATCATCATCATCAT
>CAUYUJ010015975.1:290946-298446 GCA_963575745.1 Prorocentrum cordatum
TTCGCGCGTCTGCCAATGCTGCGCGCTTGCCCCCGTCGCGAGGCGAGTGCCTCAAAGACCTTGCCCGGCGGAAAGGCCGGCGGCCCCGCGCGCTCTCGGGCCGAGCCGCCACCAAATGATGGAGCCACTCAAGCCATGGTAACGATAGGATCTAAGATTTAGAAGAATGGCCCCTGATTTAGAAAATTCGTCTCTGAATTTAATACACAGGTTCTTGCGATTACTAAGTGATGGTTTGTCTTGTTTTGATTCGGCGGCGCAATTCAATAAATCCGTTTCTCCCTTTAGTAAATCACCTTTTTAAAAAATATGCCCCAAACAGCTTGCTGAACGGGGTGCTGTTGTGATAGAAGCTAACTCCGGCCGAGGGAAGCCGAAGCAGAGACATCCTCACAAAATTTGATAGTCCGGGCCGTTTCGCATGAGACATCCTCACAACTCTCGTTTCTGAGTTGGCCGGGATTGGCCGTTTCGCCTGAGACATCCTCGAAAAGTTGCGCTCCGGGACGCCGCGCGAGAGGTGGTCTGGGCCGTTTCGCTTGAGACATCCTCGAAACTCTGAGCCCCGAGGTGCCGTGCGAGAGGTGGTCCGGGCCGTTTCGCCTGAGACATCCTCGAAACTCTGAGCTCTGAGATGCCTTGCGCGAGGTGGTCCGGCCCGTTTCGCCTGAGACATCCTCGAAACTCTGACCTCGGAGATGCCGCGCGAGAGGTGGTCCAGCCCGTTTCGCCTGAGACATCCTCGAACTTCTGAGCTCTGAGATGCCCCGCGCGAGGTGGTCCAGCCCGTCTCGCCTGAGACATCCTCGCAACTCTGAGCTCTGAGATGCCGTGCGCAAGGTGGTCCGGCCTGTTTCGCACAAGACATTCTCGCAACTCTGAGCTCTCCAGATGCCGCGCAAGAGGTGGTCCAGCCTGGGGGCCCAGAAGACCACATGTTACATATCCTCCCTGGGACCCTGGGAGCCCGCCTGAGACATCCTCAACTTCTGAGCTCTGAGACGCCCTGCGCGAGGTGGTCCGGCCCGTCTCGCCTGAGACATCCTCGCAACTCTGAGCTCTGAGATGCCGTGCGCAAGGAGGTCCGGCCTGTTTCGCACAAGACATTCTCGCAACTCTGAGCTCCCAGATGCCGCGCAAGAGGTGGTCCAGCCTGGGGGCCCAGAAGACCACATGTTACATATCCTCCCTGGGACCCTGGGAGCCCCAGGAGGCCCCAGAGAGCTTCAGGAGGCCGCAGGACGCCCTCCAAATGGTCCAAGATGGCCTCCAAGTCCGCCCGAGATGGTCCAAGACGGCCTCCCATACGGCCCAAGAGAGTCCAAGACGGCCCAAGACGGCCCAAGAGGCCCCCCAGAGGCCTCCAAGACGGCCCAAGAGGCCTCCAAGAGGTCCTCCAGGAGGGCCCGAAGAGGCCAAAATCACTGATGCTCCTTAAGTTTTTGAAGGATGTTCGCATTCCCTTCTTGTCGGCCTTCCGACGACCCAAGACGGCCCAAGAGGCCCCCAAGATCGCCCCCACAGCGCCCAGGAGACCTCCAAGATGGCCTCAGGACTGCCCAAGAGGTCCCCAAGACCGCCCCAAGAGGGCACAAAGACGACCCAAGAGGCCTTACCCAAGATGGCCTCTAAGACGGTCCTGGAGCACCCCAAGAGGGCCCCAAGTCGGCCCAGGAAGGCTCCCCAAACGGCTTCCGACGGCGTCAGACGGGCCAGGAGCCCACCAAGATGGCCGAAGTTGGCTCGCAGCTGGCCCACGACGGCATAAGAGGCCTCCAAGAGGGCCGCCAGGAAGGCCAGAAAAGGCCAAAAACACTGATTTTCCGTAGGTTTTCGAAGGATCTTGACACTTGCTTCGTTTCGGCCTTCCGACGGCCCCATACGGCCCAAGAGCCCCCAAAGATCGCCCAAGGATCGCCCAAGAGGCCTCCAAGATGGCCCCAGAACGGCCCAAGAGGCCCCCAAAACGGCCCCAAGAGGGCCCCAAGACGGCCCAGGAGGCTTTTGAGACGCCCAAGATGGCCTCCAAGACGGCCCTGGAGCATTCCAAGAGCGCCCCAAGTCAGCTCAAAGAGGCTCCCCAAACGGCTTCCGACGGCGTCGGACGGGCCAGGGGCCCACCAAGACCACCGAAGATGGCACTAAGATGGCCCACGACGGCCCAAGAGGCCTCCAAGAGGGCCTCCAGGAAGGCCCGCACAAGGCCAAAATCATTGATGTCCCATGAGTGTTTGAAAGATTGCGGCATTTGCTTATTTTGTTTTGGTTTTCCGACGGCCCGAGACAGCCCAAAAAAGTCGCCCAAGAGGCCCAAGACGGCCCCAAGAGGCCCCCAAGACGGCCGAAGAGGCCTCCAAGACGCTCAAGATGACCTGCAAGACGGCCCACGAGCCCTCCAAGACGTCCTCCAAGAAGGCCCGAAAGGGTCAAAATGACCTTCAAGTTGCCCACGTGTTCCCCGAAGGCTTGCCAAACCGATTCGCGGAACGCATGGTCCGATAGCTTGGCAGGTCTGGCCTCAACGTTCGGCCACATAGGCGCTTCCACAAAGGCAGGGGGCGGCGGTGATTCGCCGTAGGCGTCTTCGATATCCTCCTCCTATACCATCGTCCCACTATTCCTCCTCGCCCTCAGCCTCCGCTGCCGCCACCGCTGCCACCTCCTCCGCCGCCTCACCCTCCTCGTATCACTCCCAGTCGTCTCCCCGTGGCTTCTCCTACTCCTGCTTCCTACTCGCGGCAAGCACCGTCACGTGCCAGCGAGGCTTCAAAGGCAGGAATTCAAAGGGCGGAGAGGCGTGCGCAGATCGCGCAGTTGCGGCACGCGGCCGGGCAGTCACCCCCCACCCCCTCCGAGTCTCCCCGCCCTGCTCCCACGCTTCCGGGCAGCCCCCCCTGGGGGAGAGGCCACAAAAGGGGGGGGAGGGCTGGCCCGCGTGGCGAGAGGGAGGGGCGCCTGGGCCCCCAAACTCGCGGCACGCCGCCAAGTGGGAGGGGCGCCCGGGCCCCAAACTCCGCGGCACACCGCCCCCCCAGTGCATCGGCGAGGGGCCCCCGACTGCGCAGCCGCCTGCTCCTCGGCAGGGTGGCGGGGCGCCCACGCCCCGAAGTCGGCGGCGAGGAGCGGGCGGGCGGGCACCGATGCTCCCGCCCGCGAGCCAGGCCCCCCCTCCGGCTCCCACGGCCTCCTCCCTGGGATGCAGCCCAGGCCACGGGCAATAGGGAGAGAGGCTTCGGAAGGCTGCCCGTCGTCTCGGGCAGCACCTCGTGCCTCTCGCTCGTGCCTCTCGGTGGCCGCAGCGCGGATCCGGGCCCCGCGCCCGAGAAGCACGAGGTCTCGCCAGCGTGAGGGTGGCCAGGCCAGCTGGGACTACTGGAGGGGGGCCTGTCGAGGCCAGCTGGGTGCCACCCGGGGAAGCTGTCTGTGCGCAACCCGATGCCTTGCCAAGCTTGTTTGCAAGGGTTCTACATCAGCCGACCCGTATCACAAGGATGCGCGGTAAGGATGCGAGGGCCTTGAAGGGACATGCCAGCGTTGTTCGAACGAGGCTGGCCAGCGAAAGCCGCTAGGACTGGGCCGAAGGGGTAAGGATGCCAGGGTACCCTGGGCAAGGTTTCCCATCCCCACCATACGGGTTGACTGTACACAGTGCTTTCCACACCAGGTGAGCGAGCCCGTGCCCCCGAAGTCGGTGGCCCATCGTGGCCCCCCATCCCAACCTCCCCCCCGTGCAACTGCTGAGCCGCTTCGGGCCTTCTGCCGCAAGGGTGGTGCCATCTATCAAGGATGGCAGCATCGCACAAAATCCTGGGCCCATTGGGAGGTCTTCTGGGGCTGTCCCTCCTCCTCCTCCTCCTCCTCCTCCTCCTCCTCCTCCTCCTCCTCCTCATCATCATCATCATCATCATCATCATCATCATCATCATCGAAATTATCCCCCTCTTCTTATCATTATTCGTACTATTAATATCAGTTTATTATTATTATTGCTACAATTATCATTATTATTCGTAGCATCATTGCTAGTATCCTTAGTATTGGTATTATTCGTAGCGTTCGCCTTATTTGTATCAGTACTTGTGTTGTTACTTCTTATGATTTGGAACAGTCTTATTAGCATTACATGTATTAGCACTGTTCCTTTAGATTCTTTAAACAACAACTGACCATATCAATAGCAAACATATGATTATTCCTCGCCCTCCTCCTCCTCCACCTCCTCATCCTCCTCCTCCTCCTCCTCCTCCTCCTCCTGCTTCGCCTCCTCCTCCTCGTCCTCATCCCCCTCCTCATCCTACTCCTCCTCCTCCTCCTCCTTCTTCCTCCTCCTCCTCACTCCTCCTCACTCCTCCTCCTCCCCCTCCTCCTCCTCCTCCACCACCTCCTCCTCCTCCTCCTCCTCCTCCTCCTCCTCCTCATCCTCCTCCTCCTCCGCCTCCTCACTCTCCTCCTCCTCCACCTCCTCCTCCTCCTCCTCCTCTTCCTCCTCCTCCTCCTCCTCCTCGTCGTCCTAGAGTGCGGGAGAAGGCGGGGTCGACATGGCATCTCGGCTGTCGTCCCCTGTTACTTCACCCCCCAGAGCGCCAGAGCTGTTCCACTTCTGCCGCTCGCCGCAGGCCCGATCTGGGAGGTGCTGGAAGGTCGCCGGAGGTCTCGGGAGGCCCCGGGCGACCTGTGCAGGTCGTCCCCAGAGACGACCCGAGGCATCTGGAGGCCGCCAGAAGCCGAAAAGTGGCCAAAAAGCTACCAACGATTCGATCCTCAAACCTCGAATCTCCTCCGAATCCTCGTTTCCCCCCCCCTCTCCCCCAACCAAGCCCTGTGGCTCGCTGCGTGGTCGAGGAACAGAGAGTAGCCCTGCCCAGACAGGGGTCTCCGTCTGGAGCGCCGTGGGCCAAGCCCGGCGAAAGCACTCAAACTTCAAGGGGAGGACTCAGGAGAAGGAGAAGGAGAATCAGGAGGGAAAGGATCAAGAGGATGAGGAAGAGGATCAGGACCAGGAGGAGCAGGAGGAGGATCAGCAGCCGGATGAAGAGGAAGAGGGGCAGAAGCCAAGCAATAAAAGATAGAAGAAGAAGAAGAAGCAGAAGCAGAAGATCAGGAGGACGAGGCTGAGGGTCAGAAGTGGGAGCAGTAACCGCCGCGGCAGCGCGCGAAATGCGTCCGCCCGTTGCCCAAAAAAACGCAGTGTTCAAAGCTGATCCGCCGGGCGGCTGGTGGATCGGCGGCTCGGTGCCCCACTTGGCTGGTAGCCCTGAGCAACTGTGTGGCGTCAAGGACCAGCTGTAGCCGCAGCCGCCTGACCACTCAGTGCATATTTTGTATACCTCGTCGATGGAAGGAGAGGAGGGGGAGGGGGAGGGGGAGGAAGAGGCAGAAGAGCAGCGGGAGGGGCAGGAGAAGCAGGAGAGCCTGGCAAGGCCCCAGGTTGCCCCAGAAAGGAGAAGGGAGAGAGGTCATACCACTCCCCATTCACTTCCCACCTCCGTCTCTGGCTTCTGGTCTCGCTCCATCCTCCTCCTCCTCCTCCTCCTCCTCCTCCTCCTCCTCCTCGTCATCATCATCATCATCATCATCATCATCATCATCATCATCATCATCATCATCATCATCATCATCATCATCATCGCATCATCATCAGCAGCATCAATCATCATCAGCATCATCATCATCATCATCATCATCTCATCATCATCACATCATCATCATCATCATCATCATCATCATCATCATCATCATCATCATCATCATCATCATCCGCATCATCATCATCATCATCATCATCATCATCATCATCGTCATCATCGTCGTCGTCGTCATCATCATCAGCATCAGCATCAGCATCATCAGCATAATCATCATCATCATCATCATCCGCATCAGCATCATCAGCATCAGCATCATCATCATCATCATCATCATCAGCATCATCATCATCATCATCAGCATCATCATCATCATCGTCAACAACATCATCAGCATCATCAGCATCGTCATCATCAGCATCATCAGCATCAGCATCATCAGCATCATCATCATCAGCATCATCAGTATCAGCATCAACAGCAGCATCAGCATAAGCATCATCGTGATCGTCATCATCATCGTCATCGTCATCATCTTCTTCACCGCCATCAGCGTGATCAGCATGATCAGCATCATCGTCACCGTCGGCGATGTCCTGATCATCGCCACCTGCACCACCATCATCATCAGCAGCATCATCATCGTAGTCGCCGTCATCGTCGTCGTCATCGTCATCATCAGCATCATCATTTTCGTCAGGATCATCATCCTAATCATCATCATAATCAGAATCATCATCAGCATCAGCATCATCACTGTCGTCATCGTCGTCATCAGCATCATCATCAGTGTCAGTATCAGCATCATCATCAGCCTTCTTAACACCATTATCGCCACCATCAGCATCATGATCAGCATCAGCATCATCATCAGCATCATCATCATCAGCATCAGCATCAGCATCATCATCGTCATCGTCATCACCACCACCACCACCACCCTCATCGTACCCAACTCCCCCAAGGACCTCTGACCCACCTAAAGCCCCCTGGAGACCCTTCGGACCCCTGAAGTCGTCCTCCTCCTCCTCCTCCTGCTTCTTCGAGATCAACGACGGGCCGTCTACGAGTCCCTCTCGGAATTCCACGAGTGAATTACCCCGCAGACTGCTGTGGGAGCCGTCCACAGAACCATGAAGAAGGGCCCGTTGCCACCGCTGGATGTCCTGGCATTTGCCATGCCGATAACGCACCAAAAATACATCATTGGACGGGAAAGGCCACCAGTGGCAGCAGGTACGGGCTCCTCAGATCAGAATACGCGCCCCCAAGGCTTGATTAGCAGCACGACAACTCGCCTGATGATCAGCCTCGCTCCGCTGGTCAGCACGAGCAAGCTTCACGCGGAATGCAAGACGTTCGGAGGGGGGCACGGTACCCTGAGATTACATCAACTGCTTGACCTTCACTATCGTGAAATAAAGAACCTCTTTGGCCTCAGTGAGCCTTTTGTGGGAGTCCTCGGGTCAGTCACCTGGGTCCGAGAGGTCCTTCACGAGCTCCTCGAACTTGAATGTTTCGTAACCCAGGTAGGCTTTCGCGGTGGCCCAGACGAGGGAATTCACACAGGCTCTGGAACACGGGGCAGTTGTCCGAGGGCCTCTTGAGGTCTTCGATCCGCCACATGATCCCGGACCTCGAGCTGAGGTCCAGGATGCCATGAGACGGTAAGCTGGAGTATATGCGGTCCAGTCGGGCAAATGAAAGAACCACGTCTCGCTAGTGACGATCTCAATCCGCAGAGGAACCATGGCAACCTTGTACACTGATAGCGTGTGCAGACCTGTGCAGATCTATAAGGATAGCCAAGAATATGTTCAGAACGTTACGGTTGAGCTCTTCCGGAACGTTCTGGACACAGACTCTCTCCTCCACCAGACCCCAGATCACCATCGGATCCTCGAGCACTCCGAAC
>CAUYUJ010015976.1:0-70000 GCA_963575745.1 Prorocentrum cordatum
CGTGCGCGCGCGTGCGCGCGTGCGTGCGTGCGTGCGTGTCCTCCTCGGAAGCACCCGTCCGAACCGAGCAGACAATACAACCATCTCGTGGTAGGTCGTTTCCCGAGCGGTATGGCCAGGAAACGCCCGCCACGAGGCATCTACTGAAAGATGTTTCGGTGCGCGCGTCGCCCGTGGGGGTGGGCGGGACACACACACACACACACACACACGCACACACACAGTATCAGCATGTGTGGGTGACGCCAAGGGACGGAAAAAGAGCATCAATGACAAATGGCACAACGCCGTGGGGAGTTCATCTGCACGTCACTGCTTCTTTCACAATAGCACGCGGATGGGTTCCCCACGGCGGCGCGTCAGTGATACTGCTCGGACGAGGCGGCCGGGAGCGAAACACCTTGCCGATATTGGTCTACTGAGACGCACGCTGGAGATCCGTTTTCGCTCGCACGCAAGGTCGCGGTAGACGGCGACAGGCAGCAGATTCTAGACGTGACGACGTCGACCCTGGTCTTTGACACTGCCCAGATCGTTCAACATTCACCGACTTCCGCTCTCGGCACCCAGAAGCTCTCGACATACCAGTGGGTCCTCGCGCCCGAAGCGGGCCCCTCGACGACGTCCGACCTTAGCCCTGAACGCCCACGCCAGCGTCGCCGCCGATCCGAGGCAGGGCGGACGACTGTGGTGGCCGGCGAGCGAAGGGGGAAGCGAGAAGGAGAAGGCCCTCTCGGAAGGCTCGGAGGTCCCCATGGCCTTCTGGGAAATGTCCTAAGCCTTACCCGAAGACACAAAATACCTCTCAGACGGCGCGAGGGTTTCTGAGGAGCCCCACCGCCTTCTGAGAAGGCCTTTTCCTTCTCGCTTCCCCCCCTCGCTCGCCGCCGAGTGGTGGCGGCGGCCCCCAGATCGAGAGAGCGAGGATCGAGGCTCGAGGTCCGAGGTGCTTCTGGCACGCCTTGGGCCCATGGGCTGCCCCCCGGGGCTGGCCTCCTCCAGGGGCCCCCGGCCTTCCGGGAGTCCCCTCCTCCCCTCCTGCCCTCCTCCCCCCCTCTCCTCCTCCCCTCCTCCCCTCCTCCCCTCCCCCCCTCCTCCCCTCCTCCCTTCCCCCCCTCTCCTCCCCTCCTCCCCTCCTCCCCTCGTCCCCTCCCCCCCTCCCTCTGCGGGGTGACCTCCGGTCCCGGGACGCGAAGGGGAACCCCTGGGGGAGCCCCCGAGAGAGAGAGAGGAGGAGAGAGAGAGAGAGAGAGAGACAGCCGCGCGCGCGCCATCGGGGGCGGGCCCGACCGAGGCGGCGCGGCGGGCGACCGCAGGGCGCCGAGTTCTGCACAGATCCGAGGGCGACGATGTCTGTACTGACTACCTAAAACAGGCGGACTTGATTGGAGAGGACACGCGAGAGGACACAAGAACCTTCCAATGGCCACGTTGCCACAGGAATGCAGGAGGCACGGGTCGCGAGGTACAGGACACGAGGGTACACTTGAGCTGGCTGGGTCGACCTACTATTCCGGGCCGCCTGTACCAGACCACCCCGACCCAACCCGAAGGCCCGAATTTCGGGTTTCGGGAGGGGTACGGGCTTCATCGTCAGATGTGTGTTTTTCCATGTGCCCCAACCCCCCCACTGGAAAGGGAGGGCATGGGGGTTTCGGGTCAGGTTGGGGCGGCTTGGTAGGGGGTGATATACACAGCCGCTGCTCCCTGGCAACAGGGCTGGACTTGAACGTTGTTTTCCGTCTTGTATTCGCTATGATGTTCGTCTTGCTCTGCCTGTGTTCCTGCGCCTCTCTGCCCAAGACGATAAACAAAACACAGCCGAAGTCCAGCAAAACAGCGTTGAGGTCCAGCCCTGCCTGGCCAGGCCCATCCAGCAGCGGTGTACGCGCCACGCCCTCCTGGCTTGGCCAGGAGGGCGTATGCTCAGCTCCTGGGTTCAGGATGGGCCTGACCAGGGAGCAGCGGATGTGTCTAGACTTCGTCGCCCGATGTCCGCTGCCCCCTGGCTGGACCCCTCCTGGGCCCAGGAGCTGTATACACCGCTGCTGGGTTCAGGATCCCGGTCTGTCCTGGTCGGCCTTCTCCTTCTTCTCCCTGAGCTCCTTCAGCCGTGCCTGGCTGCCGCGCCATCGGCGCGGGCTCGGCATCGGGGCGAGGAGGGCGGGGAGGGCCCAGGCCTGGGACGCAGAAGGCAATCCCCCTTGGAGGCGAACGCCCGAACCGAGCTTATGGTGCAAGCATCTTATACTATGCCTTTCCCCGGGCGGTACGGCCAGGAAGCGCCCATCACTGCGCCCAACTTACAAGATTTAGGAGCGCGTGCGTCACGCTCGGGGGGTGGGGAGGCCGACGCGCACATAGTATCAGCATGTTTGGGTGATGCCGAAGACCTCCTCGCGCTGCAACCACAAACGGCAAAACATTAAAAAGGTTCGACGATGTGCGGCCTGCGGGGGCCCTCCCGGGCCCAGGGACCGTCAAACGACGACTCGGGATGAAAAGCTGGACCCAGGGAATAGGGCGACGAAATCTATACACATCCACTGCTCCCTGGTCAGGCCCATCCTGAACCCAGCAGCGGTGCATACACCACGCCCTCCTGGCCAAGCCAGGAGGGCGCATACACAGCCCCTGGGTTCATGATGGACCTGGCCAGGGAGCAGCGGATGTGTGAAGACTGCCTCGCCCAAAAGGAAGGGATGCAGACCTCATGGGCTCCACGCCCTGAAGAGTCACGACGTTGGATTTCTGGGATGGGGGGACGGAGGGGCAGGAGCCGACACCGCTCCACGCCCGTGCGAAGAGCGCCTCCTGTCGAGGGAGGCGGTGGGGCCGTGGCCCCCTCGCTGGTGCATCGCCTTGTCGCCACGGCGACTTCACGGCCCGGGGCGAAGGACGGGGAGGGGGAGGGGGAGGGGGAGGGGAACGGGGAGAGATGAATGAGGAGGAGGAGGAGGAGGAGGGGAGGAGGAGGAGGGGAAGGGATTAGGAGGAGAAGGGGGGGAGGAGGGGAAGGGAGGAGGAGGAGGAGGAGTGAGGAGGAGGAGGGAGGAGGAGGAGGAGGAGGAGGAGGAGGAGGAGGAGGGGGAAGGGAGGCGGAGAGGAGGAGGAGGAGGAGGAAGGGAGGAGGGAGGACGACGAGGAGGAGGAGGAGGGAGGAGGGAGGAGGAGGGAACGGAGGGAGAGGAGGAGGAGGAGGAGGAGCGAAGAGGCGGAGGAGGAGGAGGAGGAGGAGGGGGAGGGGAGGGGGAAGGGAGAAGAGGAGGAGGAGGAGGAGGAGGAGGAGAAGGAGGAGGAGGAAGAGGGAGGAGGAGGGGGCAGGGGGGAGGGGAAAGGGAGGAGAGGAGGAGGAGGAGGAGGAGGAGGAGGAGGAGGAGGAGCCGGAGGCGGAGGAGAGGAGGAGGAGGACGGAGAGTAGTAGTGTTGGCAAAGGGGAGGAGAAGCAGGAGGAGGAGGAGGAGGAGGGGGAAGGGAGGGGGAGGGGAGGAGAGGAGGAGGAGGAGGAGGAGGAGGAGAGGAGGAGGAGGAGGAGGAGGAGGAGGAGGAGAGGAGGGGGAGGGGGGAGGGGGAGCGGGAGGGGGGAGGGGAGTGGGAGGGGGAGGGAGGAGGGAGGCGGAGGAGGAGGAGGAGGCGGAGGAAACAGAGAGATGGAGGGAAAGGAGGAGGAGAGGGGAGGCGGTAGGAGGAGGAGAGGAGGAAGGAGGAGGAGGAGGAGGAGGGGGAGGGGGAAGGGGAAGGGGGAGGGAGAAAGGGGAGGAGGAGGAGGAGGAGAGGAGGAAGAGGAGGAGGAGGAAGAGGAGGAGGAGAAGGAGGAGGACGAGGAGGACAAGGAGGAGGAGGAGGAGGAGGAGGAGGAGGAGGAGGGGAGGAGGGGGGGGAAGAGGAGGAGGAGGAGGAGGAGGAGGTGGAGGATTCTTTGTGCTCCTCCATGGGACGCCGATCATGCCAGCTACGGGGGTGCACTACGCACTGGACTCACTCCCATGAGTGAGGAAACCAAGATCCTGGAGAGCCCAGCTCTCGAGGACGACCTCCTTCCTTCCCGTTCTGGGGTGGAGGCCCCGGTCGAAACGGCTCCGCCGTTCCTTGCCCATTTTGTCCAGGACAAAACCAGGCCGTCTGGCAGGGCACGTCTTGGCCAAGCCGACGGGACGCTGCTGCGCATACTGTGCGCATTGGACACAGCACAGCATAAAGTCACCCTGATCGGGTGGGCGGCCCCTGGGGCCAATCACCACCCCCCACAAAACATGTGAGCCCGCGAATTCACGCAGGCTCCTCCAGCTCTTGGGCGCCTCGCGCCCACATTCTGAGGCCATGCCAGCCTTCCAGCTCCGAAAGCCGTGCAAGCACTGAACGCACCGCCAGCGGCCATCGGCCACCTCGTGCAGCTCGTGCTGCAGAAAACACGGCCTCACGGCCATCGGTGGCCGAACGCGCGGGGGCAGGTGAGCCCACTCCGCCTTGGGAGCAGGCCCACACGCCAGCACCCGCCCCAAATTCACCAGTCCACGCCGCGCCTCTGCGCAGGCGTCTTCCAGGGTGGCCTCGTCTTGGGCCCGCCTGGGCCAAAGGTTGAGAGCTTCCTTGGCCGCTTCGTCGGCCCACGAGTTGAGGACGATCCGCCACTCACCCTCAGTCTGAGGGGCGGCCGGCACGCCCTGGTGAGACTTTACCTTCACCCCCGCACTGTACGCGAGGTCGCCGCGTCGAACGCGGCGCCAGTGCCCAGCATCACGCCAAGCTGGGCTAGAGGTGCACGCGCACCCGCGCGCTCGAGCGGCCAACACCGCTGCATTGTCGCCAACATACGGCTGGCTACCGTCGGCATAATCGGCCGCTCTGCAGTATGCTTGCAGCTCGGCAGCGTGAGCGGAGGTAGGGAGCTGACAGGTGAGGGAGCCTACGAGCTTGCGAACGATCCCGCCCCTCCCCCGCTGCACCACCGCCCATCCCCCACGACGGAGCTCTTCGAGGGCACTGGCGGAGGCAGACCCGTCACCCGCGAGAGGCTGGTGAAGCTAAAATTCAAAATCATCCAGTGGCACGGGTTCGTCTCCTACGAACGCTCGCACGATCATCTTCGCTGGCGTCGCGGGCAAGGCCACCGAGGGCCTGACGGGCACCGAAGGCACCCTGGGACAGACAGGGCCGATGTTATCTTCGCTCCCCTGTTCACTTTGCTGGCGGCGGGGAGGAGGAGGGGTCACTTTCTCATGGCCCTCAGCAAAGGCCGCACACAGTCCGAGGCGGTGCGCCAAGTCATCACGCACCCCGCAGTGCCTGCAGGTGCCCGCGCTCTCGTCGTAGCCCCACTCGACCATCTTGGCGCCCGTGAGGCAGGTGCCCCCCACGACGGAGGCGATGGCCCACTTCTCGAGCGGGGTGAAGTGCTTGCTGCCAAGGGTAGCCGCGATCACCTCCCACCAGACCTCAGGCAGGGCCTCCTCGCCCAGGTTCTCTCGGCGCCTCACGCTGTCCGTGGCGCGCTCACGGACCCTGTCCAGCACGTCGCGCAGGTAGAAGTACTCCATCCTCTTGGGGGCGTGCTCGAGGGCCGAAAGGCGGCCAAACCGTGGAGACACGAAGACAGTCGCACTCTCCACCGACCAGCCTGCTACCACGGTTGCCTTCAGCGCTGCTCCTATTGGCCCTGCCTCATGAGCCCCGTTCTGGTTGTCCTGGAGGGCTTGCTCGTAGACCCTGCGCAACGTCGTGACGGGCAGCACCTTGCCGTGGCGATGCCTGTCGTCGGTTGCCCTCCACCATTCTTCTAAGTAGCGGCCCAGGGGCATGAAGGCGGCCTTGCCCAGGGGGTCGATCTCGGGGTACATGGCGCCGAAAACGTCAGGCGACATGTGGATGTGCCCGTAGACCTGCTTGGTGATGCGCCTCATGCCGTCGAGCTCCTGGACCGTGAACCCGCTGACCTCGCCTCCCCACTTCTTCATGGGCAGGATGGCCGTGTGCAAAATGCGGCGGGTTTGCCGATATGCCTTCATCGCTCGGAATGCCATATTTAATATTTTCTTTGCTGCCTTCCACCGCTTTCCACGCACAGGTCCAGGGTGGATGTTGCGCACGACGCTTCCGTGCCGACGGCGGCCTGCCCGAAAGTCAGCTCCAAGATGGCGCACCGTCGCCGGTGGGCGGTGGGGTCGGGCCCCGCGCCGCGGCGCCCTCGGGGGCCTCGCCGCGGCGGTGGTGTGCTCAGGCTTCGGCAGGCCCAAGCTCGCCAGCCTGCGCATGCCCTCAGTGGTGACCACGTCGCTGTTGCCCAGGATGGTGCCCTTCGCGTCGGCAACCTGCATCTGGAGCTCGTCGTGCATGGCACTCTTGAGCCCGCGCGCCGCCTCCACCATGAGGTCCACGCAGGCGTCCGCATTGTCGGCGACGACCTCCTGGCTGATGTCGTCCACGTGGACCGCGATCCCGACCTGGGGGCGCTCGGTCGCCTGGGCCCTCAGCTCGTCCACCAGGTACGCCTGCAGGGCGTATGTGGCTGAGAAGCACCCCGCGACGATGCCATTCTCAGGGTGCAAGCTGTCACCCGCCAGGCCGTCCAGCATGAGGGTGCGCCTCCAGCGGAAAGCGCCGATGACCACGCGCAGCACATGCAGGGGGAACTGCTTGGCGCAGCCCAGGCGGCACAAGATCTTGTGCGAGACTTTCTCGAAAGCCTTGGCCAGGTCCCAGAGCAGGATGAGGAAGGCCCTCTCCTCGCCAGTAGCATCTTCTGCTCTCACCGCCGCGCGCCACACACAGTCGGTGACCTTGCGCGAAGTGCCCGTGTTGAAAATCCCCCTCTCGTCCAGCGCGTGCTGCCACTTCTGCAGAGCTGGCTTATGACATCGTCCCCATATTCGGTAGAGGCTCTTGAACTGGCCAATGGGTCGGCGCCCTCCAGCGGGCTTGAGATACTGCGCCGTGAGCATCTCTGGCTCGTCCGCGGGGAAGACGCCTGCTTCTGTGAAGATGTTCAGCAGCGTCGTCAGCGGCCTGGCGTCGCTGAGCCATCCCAGGCGGCGTGGATGTATGCCTCCTGGCTTGCAAGTCTTGGCTTTGAATGGCCTGCATGTATTTCTGACCTTCTCTGGCTCAAGGAGGTGCTGTCGATGGTCATGGCCACCTTGCTCAATGGCCGCGGTGATGGCCTTGTGCAAGGCGTGATATACTTGATCTGGCTGATCAGGGGGACGAACGTTCCATACTCGTGCCCACTCCTCCTGGTACTTTGTGAGTAAAGCCACTGGGCAAGCCGAGCGGTCCTGGATGCGCTCCACGGTGCCGTCTACCACCTCGGCTGCACCTTCCCCTGGGTCCTTCGTCCACCTGTGGAGCATGGGCGCCCCGCGCAGGTGGTCCTCGGCCAGCACTTCACGCCAGCCCTTTACCTGTCGGCCAAGCACACTTCCGCTGAGCACGTCTTTGCCCACGCGCTCCGCCATCTTCGCGATGAGCTCGATCTCGCCAAGGACCGAGTAGGTGGTGCGCGCTGTAGGTCTTGGCGGTGGTGTCGAAGCTGGAGGCGTCGGCGAGGCCCTTGCCGCACTCGCCTCGCTCCGACCGCCATCCACCTGATGGAGCGCACTCGGGACTGCGGAGTCCCCAGCCTGCCAGCAAGGACTAGCTGGTTCTCCCGCATTCCCAGTTGCACTCAATAGTTGCTCGTGCTCCTGCGCGGCGACCAGCTGAAGGTCCAGCTCGTCATCTAGCTCTGCAAACGGGTCCGCCTCGGGGTCGTTCAGGCCGCTGGTTCTCGGCAGGTCCAGAGGCTGCGCAGGGTCGGCACCTGCGCAAGCGCAGAGGGGTGTGGGCGCAGCATCGGCGAGCAGGGCAGTGCTCAAGCCACGGGCGGCTGCTGGGGCGGTGCGGGCATCGGCCACCCCCTGGAGTGGGGCCGCACCTTGGGGCACTTGCCAGGAGGCTCCAGGGGTCGGTGACCTTCTCGGCGCTGCTGCGGGATCTCCAAGGTCACCGAGCTCCCGCGCGCTGATGGGCGCTGGACAGGCGGCCCCAGGGGTCGGTGACCTTCTCGGCGCTGCGGAGGAGCGCCCAAGGTCACCGAGCTCCCGCGCGCTGCTGGGAGCTGGCTGGGAGGCCCCAGGGGTCGGTGACCTTCTCGGCGCTGCGGAGGAGCGTCCAAGGTCACCGAGCTCCCGCGCGCTGCTGGGCGCTGGCCAGGAGGCCCCAGGGGTCGGTGACCTTCTCGGCGCTGCTGAGGAGCGTCCAAGGTCACCGAGCTCCCGCGCGCTGCTGGGCGCTGGCTGGGAGGCCCCAGGGGTCGGTGACCTTCTCGGCGCTGCGGAAGAGCGTCCAAGGTCACCGAGCGCCGGCGCGCTGCTGGGCGCTTGCCGGGAGGCCCCAGGGGTCGGTGACCTTCTCGGCGCTGCTGCGGGGTCTCCAAGGTCACCGAGCTCCCGCGCGCTGCTGGGCGCTGGCCAGCTAGGTGCTTCCAGGCATTCCGCAGACACGTACTCGTTGCTATTGGAGTTGCCGAGGTCGCCCTCCGTGTGGCCTGGGTGGTGTGACGACGAGGGGCCGAATCCCTCCCCACCCAGGCCGTGACGATCCTGGTCGTCGTAGTACTCTTCGGGTGGGCCCCTGCCTGGGCGAGGTCCCCAGGAAGACGGTGGCGCCCTGGTGCCCAGGAGGTTCCTGAACATCTGGCGGATCTGGTCGCGCATGCTGCTCATGTTGACGAGCACTCGTGCCCTCTGGTCATTGTTGAGCTCCGAGTCTGCGCTGATCTGGCGGAAGAACTCGCGCCTGTCGCGGGTGGTGTACTCCCAGGCCTCCTCGCACACCTCTGCCAGGATCTGTGCGAGCGTGCGCCCTGGGCGCGTTGAGAGAAGCCACTCTCGGATGGAGGAGCGCCTGACTGTCTGCATTAACTCTCCCAAGTAGGCCTCACACCAAGTTACGAAGTCATTCTTATCCAAGTACTGCTCGCCTGCCAGGTTGTCGATCCAGAAAGCGGCCCACACCCGAATGTCGTCACGCAGGGAGTGCCACCTGTCGACCTGCGTCGGCGGCAAGGGCCCTGGTGGGAGCCCCATGGCAGCAGGCGGCCCGTCTCCATCCTGCTGCTGACAAGCTCGTGCAATACTTGCCCACCCCTGCAGGACCTTGTCGTGCAGGGGCAGCACCGAAATGTCGACGACGGTCTCGGGGTTCGCCACGGCCCCGCTGATAACATCGCCGACTCGGCCCAAGACGACCTGCACGATCTGGCACTAGTCGTCGTAATCGCCAAGGGCGTGGTACGCGGCGCCGAACTTGCCTGAGCGCTGCATCCCTTCACGGCAGCGTGCGATGGCACCTCTGAGGCGTCGGCCTGGGCAGCCTCGCTGGTCAAAGCCACCCGGGTGAGCCTGGCGATCAAGATAGATGTTCAAGAGGCCTCGAACTTGGCGCAGCTGCCCAGATAGCCACGTGAGCGCACGACCTGGCGTGGTCTTGCCGCTGGCCTTAGTGGTCCAGATCTCGGGCAGGGTTACCTCTTTGAACTGGATGGGGCCCCCCCAGAGCTGCATGGCCCTGGCGTCCCGGTCCACGATGCCCTGGAAGTCCTGGCGCGCCGTGCCGAGCCACACCTCGTGGGCCCTGTCCACCTGCGCCTGGCGGTCGGCAAACGTCTGCGCCTGCTGTCCGTCGTGGCCCACGAACTGCTGGTAGGTCTCATCGAGCACGTGCTGCGTCGCCGTCCAGTCGGGCGGCTCCCGACGGGGTCCCACAGGCACCGTGGTGGGCATGTGCGCGGTGCTGAGCGGCATCCTCACTGTGGGCCACTCGGCGCGCTTGTTGACGCTCATGTGGCCCAGGTCGTGGGTGGGCAGCTCGAGCAAGGTGTTGGCGACGGGCACCTGCATGGCCAGGCCAGCGCGGCCTCCTGTCACGAAGTAGTCCTTGATGTAGTGGGTCCCGCCGCTGCCGTGGCACGTCGGGTCCGTCGGCGCGTGCACCTGGATGCCTGGTGCACGGAAGCCTGCAAAGCTGGCGAGCTCTGCGGGGTCCATGTTCATATCGCCTCCCATGACCCATGGCAGGCCGTGGCGAGCCTGGTGCTCGCGCAACTTGTAGAGGATGTCGAGGTTCTGGCCCTTGAGCCCCACGTTGACCTCGAGGTAGACCGAGTACAGCGCCACCACGCCCATCCCTGGCAGTCGAGCGTACCCAACACACGCTCTGCCTGGCCACTGGACTTGGTCCTGCGGGTCGTACCAGAAGTCGATGAACCTCTTGGCCAGCGCGGCCACGCCGCCCTGGAAGTCCTTCACCTTAATGATGGCTGGAGCACAAGCCATGGCCCAGCCTTCGTGCCCCAGCGTGCGTTTGACCTCCAAGAGTCGCCCCTGTGACTGCTTGTGCTCCTGCCCGAAAAGGACGCCGCCGGACACGAGCGGGAGGATGCTGCGCCCTGTGCCCCAAGATGTGATATTTGCCGTCGCAAAACTGAGGTGAACATGTCGCTTCTCGTCCCCACACGAGCCGCCGTCCGTCCGCTCGTCGACGTTGCTACCGTTTCTGCATGTGCTTAAGCCACTGCCGCATGCGCAGTCCCATGCGCTGGCACAGGTCCTCAAGAGCCCTCTTGCAGTCCTCGGATTTGCACGCTTTGCAGATTTCTTCGAAATCAGTGTCGCCAAGGCTCTCGTCCATCGGCGTCAGGAGGTTCTCACCGCCATCACCCTTCTGGCCGTCTGGGGGCGCCCCCTGGGAGGCGGTCCACATGAGGTGCTTGGTGAGAAGCTTGGCGACCATGGCCAGTACATCAGGTCCCAGGTTCTTTGCTTCAGGTGCCATGGCCAAGAAACGCTCGGCGTCGCGTTGGGCCTCGGGTGGTGGGCCTGGCTGGCCCAGCGGCATGGCCCGCAGCATGGCCTGGTTGAGGCTGGCCTCCAGATCGGTGATGTTCGCGGTGGCCTGAGCAATCGCCGCCTCCTGGTCGGCCACTGCCTTCTTCGCCTCCTCGACGAGCTTCTCTGCCTCGGCGACGTCCTTCTGCTTCTCGGTGAGCTCGTTCTGCAGCTGCACCCGCTTGGCCTTGGCGTGGTCAAGCTTGGCGCCCAGCGAGCTGACCTCCGCCTGCGGCCCTCGCGCTGCCACCCGCTGCTGCTTGAGATTTGCCAGGTCCTGCTCGAGTTGCCCCACGTCGATGCCACCTTTGCGCAACGTCGGGATGGTCTGCTCCAGGCTGGCGATCTTGCCCTCGAGCTCCTGGATGGCTGGATCCACTGGCGGCTCTGGGGCTGGAAGGGCAGCAGCGCCTGTGTCAGGGGCGCCGCGTCCGCCGCGTAGGCCAGCGGCGCAGCTGCTTCCGCCTGCCGTGAGCTTCTCCAGCGCCGCGGTGATGTTGGCCACGCCCGCCTCGAGCCGCTGGAGCCGAGGCGCGTCGCTGCCGCCCCCTTGCCGAGGGCCAGGCTGGCGGGGCTGTGAACGGGCCCTGGGCGCTGCCGACCCGCGCTTGGCCAAGGCCTCCTGGTGGGCCTGCCTGGCCTTGCGCACCACGGGGCCAGGGGCGTCGCGCCCGCAGAAGCACACCACTCTGTTGGCCCAGAGCCCCTCCTGGCGGCATCCTGGGCAGCGCCAGTGGGGCTCCTTAGGCCCCAGGAGCACCTTGCGGCCAGCAGCGTCAGCGGCACCAGCAGCTGCAGCAGGCGGCGGCATGGCCACGGGCTGCGCCTCGACGTGCTCGCCGTGGTGCCCAGCCAGCGTCTGGCGCGCAGCGGCCTGGCGCAGGGTGGCCCGCGCGCTAGCCCGCTTCCTCCGCAGCCTGCGGTGCCACGCGGGCCATCGCGAGCGGCTATGGCGCCGCCCGAGCGTCGGGATGGTGCACCGCCGCCCTTGGCAGGGCCAGCGGCGTCTGGGGGTTCGCGGAAAGCGGGCCGATCCCCCAAGGCCCGCGCTCGCTGAACCACCTGAGGTGGAGGAGGAGCAGGAGGAGGACGAGGAGGAGGAGGGGGAAGGGGGAGGGGAGGGGGAGGAGGAGGAGGAGGAGGAGGAGGAGGAGGAGGAGGAGGGAGGAGTAGGAGTGCGGAGGGAGGGAGGGAGGAGAAGAGGGAGGAGGAGGAGGAGGAGGAGGAGGAGGAGGAGGAGGGGAGGAGGAGGAGGAGGAGGAGGAGGGAGAGGGGGAGGATGGAGAGGAGCATGAGGAGGCCCCGTGTTGCAAGGCAACATCGGCCAGTTGGCCTGGCTGGCGCCTGGAGAAACAACAGAGGGGCCAAAGCATACAGTCGGGACGTTGACCTACGGAACCCTAAATAAGGAACGAGGCCTCCTTTTTCCCAAAAGTTAAACTTCGATGTCCCAGGAAAACCTCGGGGGAAGCCTGAGGCAAGTTGCACAACTGTCAAGGAACACCAAGCCCATCCCCAACGAAAAGGGTTCCTTCTTCAGTGCTCCGACTGTACACCCTCGGAGGTCCGCTGGGAGGTCTGGGATCGGCGCTGCATCCCCTGGCCAGGCGTGCACAGTTCCCCAACGGCCGTGGGCGACCCGAGGAGGAGGAAGAGGAGGAGGAGGAGGAGGAGGAGGAGAAGGAGGAGGAGGAGGAGGGAGAAGGACGAGGAGGGAAGGAGGAGGATGAGAAGGAGGAGGGGGGGGAGGAGGGGGGGAGGAGGAGGAGGAGGAGGAGGGAGAAGGAGGGAGGAGAGAAAGGAGGAGGAGGAGGAGGAGGAGGAGAGAGGAGGGAGGAGGAGGGGGGAGGAGGAGAGGAGGAGGCGGAGGAGGAGGAGGAGGAGGAGGAGGAGGAGGAGGCGGTAGGAGGAGGAGAGGAGGAGGAAGAGGAGGAGAAGGGGAGGGGCAGGGATGAGGAGGAGGAGGAGGAGGAGGAGAGGAGGAGGAGGGAGGAGGAGCAGAAGGAGGAGGAGGAGCAGGACGCAGGAACAGGAGGAAGGAGGAGCAGGAGGAGGAGGAGGAGGAGAGGAGGAGGAGGAGGAGGAGGAGGAGGAGGGGAGGAGGAGGGGGAGGAGGAGGGGATTGGTTTTTGGGGATTGGAGGAGGGGGAAGAAGGGGGAGGAGGAGGAGGAGGAGGAGGAGGAGGAGGAGGAGGAGGAGGAGGAGGAGGAGGAGGAGGAGGAGGAGGAGGAGGATGAGGAGAGGGAGGGAGAGAGGAGGAGGAGGAGGAGGAGGAGAGGAGGGGGGGGGGGGGGAGAAGGAGGAGGAGGGGGAGTGAGGGAGGAGGAGGAGGAGGAAGAGGGGGAGGGAGAGGGGAAGGGGAGGGGAGAAGGGGGGGGAGGAGAAGGAGGAGGGTGAGGGTGAGGGTGAGGGTGAGTTCCAGCTAGCCAGCTCGAGCGAGTCAAGCATGGCTTGCCCATTCCCACCCGCCCTCCCACAACATAAGAAACAGTGATGGCAAAACTGGGGGCTGCGCGGGCATTTCAGTGTCGCAGGTCCCAGAGCGCTGACTTCCAGGTCCCAGAGCGCCTCAGGAACGCCCCAAGAGAGCCGAGACGCCCCCGAGACGATCCGAGGGGCCTTGAGTCGCCGAAAGATCGTTCCAAGACGCCCGAGATGGCCTCCAGACGGCCGCAAACGCCGCCAAGAAACCGCGGGGAGCCTCAGGAGGCCCTCCAAGAGCCTGGACAAGCAAAAACCTCCCAGGCGTTCGTCACCCCAGGGCCTCCTGGAACGCCCCGGCGCCCAATGAATTGGAGAGCTAAAAACGTGCGCCGAGCCAAAGCGGGGGCGCACAACTTTGAGAAAAGTTCGCTCGGCGCCCAAGCGGGAAGGTCATTTCATTCACTTCGAGCGGGGAGTGTGTGCCGCGCCCAATTCTTGCCATGGCATTGCTTCTGACAAGTAAGGTGGCCCCTCCCGCCTTGGGGTTGCCCCAGAAGTCCGCGCGCGATGTGCGCCGCGCCCCATTCCTGCCACGCATTTCGCATTGTCGACGACAAGACAAGCCATGATGAAAGGAACAACGGCAACTCGGCATTGTTTTTTTTACAATCAGGATGGGAGGGCCCGCGGCCCGCATGGACGTCCGCGCGCGATGCGCGCCGCGTCCCATTCGTGCCACATCTTTCGCACCGTCGGCGACAAGGCAGGCCATGCTGAGAGGAAAAAACGGAGACTTCGTATGGATATTTTACAGTCAGGATGGGCGGGCCCGGATTGACGGCCGCGCGCGATGTGCGCCGCGTCCCATATGTGCGCCGCGTCCCATTGCTGCCACAGATTTCGCACCGTCGGCGACAAGGCAGGGCATGCTGAGAGAACAAACGAAGACTTTGTATTGATTGTTTACAGTCAGGATGGGCGGGCCCAGATTGACTGCCGCGCGCGATGTGCGCCGCGTTCCATTCCTACCACGCTTTTCGCATCGTCGACGACAAAAAAGACGATGTTGAGAAGAAAAAACGAAACAAAAAAAAAAAACGACTTTGTATGGATTTCTTTTAACAATCCGGATGGGCGGGTCCCGGATTGGGTCGCTCGCGGCCCGCCGGAACACGAGGTAGGTGGGGGTATGTTCCAATAAGGAACAAGGATGAGGATGAGGATGATGAGGAGGAGGAGAAGGCAGAGATGACGCGGGCCGCGGTACGGGAGGAGAAGGAGGGAGCAGGAGTACGAGAAAGGAACGCAGGGGGAGAGACGGCAGAAGAGAGAAGGGAGGAGAGGAGGATCGGCGGAAGGAGAGCGCGGAAGGGAGGAGGTGAAGAAGCAGAGCCGCCGTGGACATTAGGAGGAGGAGGAGGACGACGGTGTCAGTGCCGGAGGAGAAGGGAGGAGCAGAGGAGGAGGAGGGGGAGGAGGAGGGGAGGTAGATGGACGGGGGAAGTGCATGTACCTAGGGAGGAGGCTAGACGAGAGGAGGAGGTCAGGAAGGAGCGAGGAGAGGTGGGAGCGAGGAGAATTGAAGGAAGGGGACGGGTAGGGAGGCGAAGATGGAGGACTGAGCGCGCGAGCAGGGGAAGGGGTGAGGGGAGAAGGGGGGGAGAAGGGAGGGAGGGTGAGGGTGAGGGTGAGGGTAGGGGAGGCCGTCAAAGCTAGCCAGCCCGACCAGCTTCCAGCTAGCAGGCTCGAGCGAGGGCAGGAGGGAGGTAGGAAGAAGAACGTCGCGGCCGGCAGGTAGGAGGAGGAAGGAGGAGGGACCGAAGGAGGAGGAGGAGGAGGAGGGGAGGAGGAAGTTGCCTCGGAGTGCCTACATCCACAGGAGGTGAGGAAAGGAGGAGGAGGAGGAGGAGGAGGAGGGAGGAGGAAGAGGAAGAGGAGGAGGAGAGGAAGCGAGAGAGGACGAAAGGAGGAATGATAAGACGAGGACGAGGAGGAGGAGAAGGAGGAGGGGGTGGAGGGGGAGGGGGAGATGGCAAGCTAGGTGCGCTCGCGTTATACCTGACATCCTACCCCTCCCTCCCATCCCTTACCATGGCGCAGATCCCCTCTCTACTCGCACAGTCGGATGTCGAGCAGGGCAATGATCCCGAAAGGGTACGCGATGCACTGTAGAGCACGGCATGGTATGGCGTAGAAGAGCACCGCGAAGCGTAGTATCAATCTAGCACTGCATTGCATGCCGTGGTATGGCACGGGAAATGACGCCACCGCTGCAGCGGGAGCACGAGTCGAAACGAACGGAAGCGCGGAAATGAGGCCAACGCTGCAACGGGAAAACGATTCGGAACGAGCGGAAGCACGCCGGAATCGGCCCGGGAGGCTTCCCGGGCGCCAGAAGCAAAAATTCAGCATTTTCAGAAAAACACTGTGTATTGGAATGGCCTTTTTTCGGCGCCGCCTCGGAACTCGATTTTCCGGCGCCGGCCGGAACCGGCTCCGGGACGGGAAGGATGAGGGTGAGGAAGAGAGAAAGGAGGAGGAGGAGGAGGAGGAGGAGGAGGAGGAGGAGGAGGAGGAGGAGGAGGAGGACCCCAGGGAGGAGGAGGAAGGAGGGGGAGGGGCAAGAGGCAGGAGGAGGAGGGGAGGAGGAGGGGGAGGAGGGAGGAGGAGGAGGAATGATGGAGGAGGGAGGGGATGGCGCGAGGTAATGAGGATGAGCAGGCGGAGGAGACGGATAGGAGGAAGGAGCTGAGGGGACGAAGGACAGAGGGTAGGAGGGGGAGATGGAGGAGGAGGGGCGAGAGGAGGAAGCGAGGAGGGAGGGGAGAAGGAGGAAAAGGAGGAGAAGGAGGAGGAGGAAGAAGGAGAAGGAGGGAGGAGGGGTCGCCTAAGCCCTTCGGAGAAGCCCTCCAACCCTCGGAGGTCCGCTGGGAGGTCGGGGAGCGGCGCGCCTCCCCCGGCCAGGCACCCAATGCCGATCCAAGACGTCCGCGCGGTGAGGATCTGGGACGAGAGCGATGTCATTGAGCGTCGTTTCACCTCCTCCTCCTCCTCCTCCTCCCTTCCCCTCCTCCTCCTCCGTCCATACTCCCCCCTTCCTCCTCCCTCCCTCATCCTCCTTCCTCCTCCTCCTCCTCCTCGTCCTCCTCCATCTCCCCCCTCAATCTCATCCTCTGCTCCTCCTCCTCCCCCTCCCCCTCCCTCCTCCTCCATTCCCCCACCCCTCCTTGCTCTCCTCCCCTCCTCCTCCTCCACCCCTCCCTCCATCTCAACCCTCCTCCTCCACTCCTTCCTCCTCCCCTCCTACCTTTCATCCTCCCTCCTCCTCCCCCTCTCCTCCTCCTCCTCCTCCTCCTCCTCCTCCTTCTCCTCCTCCTCCAGGATCTGGGACGAGAGCGATGTCAATGAGCATCGTTGCACCGATCCCCATCCCCACCAGCGCGGGCTGGGCGCCACTGGCCGATGTAGCCTCCCTGGATGGGAACCTAGGCTGCCCTCTTCAGGCATCGAGGGGCATCTCCCCGACGGAGGTGGTGAGACGGTGGGGCTCGAGGTGTGGATGGGGATGGGGATGGGGATCGGTTAAACGATGCTAAGTCATGTCCCGATTGGATGCGCGCGTGCCACTACTCGCAAAGTGGCTGCTCGCAAATCGCCTGGATCCGCCGCGGGGGAGCTACGATACATTGCATCGAAGCAGGCGTGTGCTTTTCGGGGTTTCCGAGTAGGATCTTTGCGAGTAGTGGAACGCGCTCGGTGACTCATGCGCCTGGCTCGGGGCGCGCTGGGGCAATGCTCTGGAGAAGCTGGTGGCCCTTGTTGCCACGGAATCTTAGGAATGAAGGGCCCAGAGACACACGGCTACATACGCACGAGTGCCAAGATTCCCGAACGATACCAGCCTTGGACAGTGCCATTACCATGATTTCTTTCGACGGTGTGCCGAGGGGGAAACGAGAGCGGGCAAGCCTTCTCGGAAGGTGGCGGGGGGCAGGGCTCGAGCTAAACAATGTTGATCCTCATCGCTTTGTTTTCGCGTTCCTGCGCTATGTTCTGCCCTTGCCGCGAAACGGAATCAAGACGAAAACGGCCCACGAAATCGCCAAAACACCGTTCGGCTCGAGCCCTGCGGCGAGGCTTCGGAGAAGGCTTCGAAATTAATCCGAAGGCCGGAGGCGATCTGAGCTGGAGAAGGCCCGCCCACTCCTCCCTCCCCCTGGGCGCGCCGCTGACTCTTCCTCCTCCGAGCATCGGCGAGGTGCAGTGGTTGGTACAATTCTCCGCCGGAAGACCACGTGCAGCAGCAACGACAGCACGGCCTCGACCTCATCGGCAGAGGCCTGGAAGGCGTAGTAGTAGGCGAGCAGCGTCTGCGCGTAGAGCCGTATCATCGCGCACGCGTGCGAGAGGAACATCTGGTCGCCCGAGCGCTCGCCGGTGGCGTCGCGCAGGAAGAGGCTCAGCGACTCAAGCAGCGCCCTGACGCGCAGGAGGCATCTGTACGCCTCCGCCATGCCTGGCCGGGGCCATCCTGAGGCCTGGCTTGGTGCAAAGCTGCTCCCACCTGGCCGAGGCCAGGAACGTCGTCCAAGGACAAAGGGGGCTCATAGAGGCCTCCCAGATGGGGTCAGAGTAAATGGGGTTGGAGCATCGCGCCGCATCGCCGATGCATTGGCGATATATCGAGGATGCATCGGCGATGCGTCGGCGGCGTCGGCGTGGAGAAAATCGGGCTCCGCATTGAGCCGCATCGGCGATTTATCGGCGATGCGGCGCGATCCTCCGACCCCATCTACTCCGACCCCATCTAGGAGGCCTAGAGCTCAGGGGAACACAGATAAGACACAACTTCTAGGAATACGTGCTTGTTCGTATTTCTTGGGTATTCCTCTCCCACTCCAGTTCGTGTAGTTTGTTCCTGGCTCTACTGATGTTAGCGCTCCTCTGTGCTGCGTGACGTCTTCTCCACCTGAAAGGATGCACCGCCTGGGTCCCAGGACGAGCCTGGCCGGGCATACCGGTGGTGTGCACTGCGCCGCCTGCGCACCTGACGAACGCGGGGCCCCCCAGCATCGCGAAGAAGGCCACCGAGTGTCGCGCTGGCGGGGTCTGGGCCAGGCCCTGCGCCATGTCGTGCAGGACCAGCGCCTGGAAGTGGCACTCCCGGTGGAAGATGGCGGCGCACTTGTGCGGCACCTCGCCGGGGCCGGGGGAGGGCCCCACCGCCACCAGGCGCCCGACCCAAGAGATGGAGCATCGTTGGCCGATCCCCATCCCCGCGGGCGTGACCTCGGCCCACTGGCCGACTTACCCGCCAGACGTAATCATGAGGGTAGATCGGCGGCTCTCTTCGGATCTCGAGGGGCATGTCCACAACTGGGGCGGTGGGATGGTGGGGCTCGGGATGGGGATGGGGATAGGGATCGGTTGAACGATACTGAGGGCGGCCACAAGCATACGATGTCTTGATTTCTCTAGGTCGCCCAAGTTCGCGAATCGCGACCCGCGATGCACGATATCTTCGCGCATTCTCGCTGGCAACTCGGAGAAGAGCGGCCGCACCGGCCCAGCCCGCGCAGCTCGAGGCGCGATTCTCTTCGCACCCACCCCCAACCCGCGGGCGGCATAGATTTTTCGGCACCAGGTATCCGCTCGAAGTACTGACGCTCTTGCCCCGTACTCGACGCCCAGCCTGACGCCAAGCCCAATGCCCTGCCCAGCCCCCGACCGCCGACCCAACACCCGACGCCTAACCCGAAACCCGACGCCCGACACGACTCCGACGGCCGACCCGACCCCCTACCCGACCGACGCCCAGCGCGGCGACGCCCAACCCGACGCCGTGCCCACTCGAAGTCCCGACTCCTCCTCCTCCGCCTCCGCCTCCTCCTCCTCCTCTTGAGCCTGGCTCTCGATCCGGAGCCCTCGCTTCTCCGAGCGCTCCCACAGCTCGGCGAGGGCCCCCCCCTGCAGGCCGACTGCGGCGACACAAACATGTGTCCTGACTGTTTCGCACGACGCTGGCTGTGGGCGGGTTCCCCTGGGTTCGTAGGCGGCCCGAGGAGGGGAGGTCGAGGAGGAGGAGGAGGAGGAGGAGGAGGAGGAGGAGGAGGAGGAGGAGGAGGAGGAGGAGGAGGAGGGGGAGGAGGGGGAGGAGGAGGAGGACGAGCAGGAGGAGGAGGAGGAGGAGGAGGAGGAGGAGAAGGAGGAGGAGGAGGAGGAGGCGGAGGAGGAGGCGAAGGAGGAGGAGGAGGAGGAGGAGGAGGAGGAGGAGGAGGAGGGGGTGGGGGAGGGGGTGGAGGAGGAGGAGGGAAAGGAAGAGGAGGGAAAGGAAGAGGAGGGAAAGGAAAAGGAGGAGGAGGAGGAGGAGGAGGATTTTTTAAACATGAACCATGCCTGGCAATACCAGGTCTGCCAGTAAAGAAAACCCTTTCGGTGACTGAGCGGGACGGGCCACTCGGACACCAGGGCGCCAAGGACGGAGGAGCCACAAAGCCCCCGCGGCCCTTACACGATCACGTTGCCAGGAGCCACGACCTCCAAACCTCCACGAGGTCTCGCAGCGCTCTGCGCCTTACCCCACCAAACCCACGTCTGGGGCCTGGCGGGGACTTCACTAGACGCCATTGCGACCAGAGAAGGAAAAAAAACCTCCACCCCACGAGAAGGGCAGGAGGACTGGGGGTGAGCGACGGTCGGGGCGTCCTGGTTTCCAAGTCCACCCCCGTGCCCACGGCTCCCACCGAACCGTCCCTGCGCAACAGTCGCCAGGGGAACTGGCCGTGCAACAGGGACAGCTGCCCCAAGGGGGGAAAAGGGAAGGGAAGGAACAACGCCGGCAGGAGGAACCCGAAAGTTCGGGTTCCAGGGCTGGCAGCGTAACCAGCACCCCCGCCAGAGCGCATGCCCAACCCCACCAGAGACCCCAGCCTGAGCCAGGGAGAAAGAGAACCACCAGGGGCAGAGCATCGGTCGGGGCAGACTGGCACAACCAATCAAACCCCGTGCCAGAAACCCACAGGGTGAGCCCCACCACGGTACGCAGTGAAAAGGACGGCCAGCCGCTGCAGGCTGACGGAACCCCTAGGCTCGGGCACTCAGGCCGGCTGCGAGACACCCGCACCGTCCACCTGCAAACGGCTAAAACCCCAGATCGAACCTGCTAGTGGCTTGGTCGATCACACAACAAGAATGCACGTGCAGCGCTCCTTCCCCTACAACAAGGGGTGCCTGATACGCGTGCAGCACGTGTGCACACACGCACTCGCACAAATCCTGTAATACCTTAGGCGACGCCAGGACGACGCGGCAATGTTCACCCCTGGTGTAAAGAACGCCAGGACGGTAGGCATGCTCCATCCCTGGTGTAGGCCTGACACTCAGCCGATGAGCCAGTGCTCCCGTGGCGGAGCCCTCCAGATGAGCCCTAGGCCACTGGTCGGAGCGAACTAGGCAACTGGGCCCGCCTTCTTCCACTCCAACGCGGGGGGGAAAAACTGCAATCGGGAGCGAAGCAAGAAGTGTCGGCACACAAAGAAGAATCGTTAGTCGGGGTATCCGCTGCCGTCTGCATCGACGGCAGAGTCTGGCTGCTGGAATTCCGCTTCTAGGGCATACAACAACTCGGGCGAAACTTCAGTAACATCCCCTTCAAGCTTGGGGTGACGCCCCTTCAGCACTCTGCAGTACCACCTCTGCAAATTGTTGCGGGCCGGGGCCTGGCATTCACTCGCCAACTAAGCCAGCTGCCCTAAGGTGGAAGCCGCTTTACACTTAAAGCAAATGAGCGGGTGATATCGATCGCTGCATTCAAAACTCAAAAACTTGTGTCCTCTGGCTCCTACCTTTAGCGACGGCTCTGGCACCTCCCCCGAGCAACCCTCGGCGGAGCGCATCTCACTGTGGCCAACCACAAAATCAGGGTTGTGAAGTCTTATCTTGAGGCACACTGCACACCCCCAGTAAGATCTGTGCCATTCCCACACATGATCAGCAGAGGGCGGGGAAGGAGGCTTCTGGTGAGGCACTCTGGGGGCCAGCTGGGCACCCGCGAGGTCCAGGGCGGGCCAGAGGGGCAAAAGACGAGCCGCAAAAAAACACAAACAGAACGTGCAACCTTCATCTGCCACTCTATCTGGTCCAGCTCGGTGGGGCCCCCTGTTGGGTGAGACGAAACGCCAGACTTTGCTGCTGCAACTCTCTGTTACCGACTTTATCCCACTGTTGCTGCTCAGTGAGATCTGGGTCATCTTCCACATGGGCTTTAACTTTGAATGGCTTCTGTAGCAGAGCACCTCGAGCCAACATCATTGTGCCGGCGTAAACACGCTTATATGGATAAAAAAAAAAAAAAAAAAAAAAAAAAAAAAAAAAAAAAAACGCTCCGTCTGTGGCATCTGGAACACATCCACAACGTTTTTGCAGAAACCTTCCGCAGGGCCCGCGAGATTGTTGGCCACCATGGCCAGGACCCCGAAATCTCCCGCTTGGGGAGTCTGAGGGAGAGGTCCCCAAACTGGCCCTGCGACCCTGACCAGCCGCTTTTGTTCCCCTTTGGTGACCTGTACATATCCCCACGAGGCTCTGCTAAGTTCTTTAATGGGATGTCTAGTGCATCCACCGTCCAAGAACGTCGCCCCTGGAACTTCACCTGGGCCCCTGGGAGCTCTGCTTCATGGAATTGCACTTGAATGCCCTCTGACATCCTTGAGCCTGGTAATCGATCCCCAGGGTGCTCGAAGACTCCCTTGGTATACAGCAGCACTTCCTTAGTGTTGTGAGGATCTAGGGCGGGGGGCGCGTCTATGATCTGCTGATCAACAAGGTCTTCGCGAACGTCGCTGCAATCAGTGCACTGCCAGAGCCGATGCTACACTCCATCTGGATACTGCTAGCAGAGCGGACACTGAGGCGAGGGCAGTTGGTAGCCTAGCTCGATTGCAGGCCTCTCGCCCAGAGGGCGCCGCGCGCGAGAGACTTGACGCAGCCCTTCTCAAAAAAAAGAAATCATCTTGGACCTCAGGGAACCTGCCACGATGTCGAAACATGCTCGGCCCTCGATCCCAATATTTGTACTAGCATCGCGTTCGAGCTGCCTCAAGACCCCTTCCGTCAAAAAAATCTTGACTAAGGCGGGCGAGCACGTCGTTAAAATACTAGCTTCCTGAAAATCGTGCTGAAGTTCGGCGTCGGCATCGTTCCTCATCGTGCTGAAGTTCGGCTGAAGTTGGCGTGGCCACCATGAGGACTGCAACTCTCCTCAACGAAAGCTCCCCCTCTGGAACACCGAACGCCGAGTCCCAAGCCTCGCGAAGGACGTTGAAAGGGAGGGTGTGCGCGAGCTGCCTAAGCTGCGTGGCGTACACCTCCTTGGCGCATCTAACAGCTGGCGCGACAGCTCCGAACCACGGGGGGCCGCCGTGCAAGATGAGGAGGGCCGTCAGGGCCGTCAAAGACCGCATTCCTGCCGACGGTCGAAGAACAAATCCTAACCTTCTCCTGCACGAGCTCAACCCGTAATCTGAAACACCATGCACACCCGAGCCGTAGTAGAGGCCAGCAATCGGGCCACTGGTACAGACTTGCCGAAAATGAGCTCCTAACGCATTATCTGCTCTCTTGAACCTTTTGGTCCTCTGCTTGAACAACTTGGAACGCTCTCGATGTGTATTTCCTCGTCCTCTCTGTCGTCTGCTTCTGCCAGCAGCGTCGTCTACCCCTAAGTTGACGGCGAAATCAGCGAGCGTAGCTCCTCCGTACTTACCTGGGGCCTCGTGCGCAGTGCGACCTACCTTGGCGGAAGAACATCTAACAGACGATCTGTCCTGAGCAGCAGACGACTTCAACTCCGCCGTCAAACCTCAAGAGAAGCTGGGCGGCAGTATGGGTGATGTCTGAAGTAACCTGTTTACCGCCCTCAATCGAAGATATGCCGTAGTCGTCGGCGTATATATCGAGAGTGGTCGTGGGAGGGAATGAGACCGGATCTACAGTAGGGATCACGGACACACGCACATGCGACGTGGCGGTAGAACATCCAGCTATCACTCCACTCTCAGCAAAATGCGGCCCATTAACTTGACTGGCCATGCTAAAATAGGGCGGGCCTCCATGGGCCGCCAGGCTGGCTCGGTAAAGCTGCGGCGGGAAATCGAAAAACTCAGCGCGGCTTTCCAGCTCGACCAAATCTATCGACTCATAGAATTTCATCAGATCCCAAAGGACCTTGCGCGCAACGTCGTTCGACTGCTTGTGTGTGTTGGTCCCTTGGCTCATGGAAGAGCCCGAACTGCCTTCTCAGCTTTCGCTGCCTGTCGCCAGACGACGTCAGCTGCTCCAGCGTGAGGTGTCGTGCTCCCAACGCGCAGAGCGAGGCCTTCTCAACTTGTCCCAAAGCCTGTAGAACGAGCTGGAGAGTCCCATGGGCCGCCAGCCTACAGCTGGCTTCTCCAAAAGAGGCGCCAAGATGGTGCGAACCTGGCTGGGCACCAGCGCCGTCGATTCCATTATGCGCATCAAGGACATCAGGGTCATCAAAGCACCATCAGACACGGACGCATAATGCTTCATGTGGAATCCATCTAATGGGACCGTTGATGCCGCTGTATACATACGAGCTGCTTCACGTACGCGTTGAGGGCGAAAGAACTCCAGAGGCTGAATGTACTCCTGCTGAGGTTTAGTCTTACCTCCCGAACAGCTCCTCCAACGTTTGCTGAACGTGGCAGCCTCGCTGCTGAGGACCGACAGAGGCTGACAGGGTGCTCGTGGGGATCCACTCCTTAGGCAACCTGGTCCACCTGCGGGCTCTCCCAACGCCTTTTTGAACCCCCATCGAGAAGCCAAGCTGTCCAATCCTTGTGCGACTCATTCTAAGCCTTCATTTATGGAGCGCTCACCCAGCCCCTCGGGGATCTTACTTCGAATATCGCGGCCTACACCTAGATCCGCAAAGGCCTCTGGGCCACCGAAGACTGTGTAATCCTCCGAAAACTTAATGACATCCTTCACAGACTGGTACAAATATTTGAATTCCCCCTGGAGGTACCTGCTGATCACCATCGCTGCCCCGGACAGGCACTGAACGAGCTTGGCTCTTCAAAAGAATCATGCCGTGCACGCTTTTGCCACTCCTGTAGCGCGCTGGCAAGAAGGCGGAAGGTGCTCCCCAGCCAGCGCGGGGGGAGTGCAGGGTCGGTTGCTTCACCTCCCTTCTACTGTCCACTCCCAAGGCCGGCTTCCGCAACAATTTAGGCAGCCGGCCCCGGCAACCTGCAACAGGATCTTCAAAATGTCGTGACTGGCAACCTTCGAGCTCGGTTAACCTGGCCCACTGCTTGCACAAGTACCCAGATGACGCTGAATACTTGCCTTTGGGACCCCGTTGCGAACCACGTGGAGTCCGTGTTGGGAGCAATCCAAAATAGAATCCCAGACGGGGCCCTCTGGGACCGGGCCCATCGGGATCTCACAAGGGACAGCAGGGAGCTTCTGGAAGGTAAGGTAATGTATATCCGCAAGCTTGGGGTAGAAGCTGACCTGCACTGGCTTCTGGGTCTTGATATCGCTTTTCTTAATATCGCTTTCCAGGGCAAGGCGGGTGGATTTGACGTATTTAGCTAACCCTCCCGAGACCGCCACGTAGTCAAGCAAGCGGCTCTTGTCGGACACTGCTGTGGCGCACGTGCCCTCGACTGACGGGTTGATGATCCTGCTGCCGAGGCTCTCGGCCAGGTCACTCCCATGGAGCTCGGTCGGCTCCATGTTGAAATCTCATCCTATGATGTGGGGTGCATTGGTGCTCTGTGGCAAGGCTCCAACTCCTGCAATCACTTTCCAATTCTCAGTAGAGAGGCCCTCGGAATGTTTCAGGTAGACCGACATGCGCACCATAGACTCACCCCCTGGAATCTGAACCCAACATGCCATGGCTTTGCTGGGGTGCACCATGGGCAACTGCACCAAGTCATGCATGCCCAAGAACGATCAGGCGAAGATCGCCACTACGCGCCCCCTCGAGACGCTCCAGCTGCTGGCCTCCGAAACCTGGCATCCGTGGATCAGCGTGTGTTCCTGGAGGCACGCAACATGCGCCAACGTCCTCAACGGCCATGACTTGGCGGATCCCCACGAAGTGACATTGGCCGTCTCTACGACCAATCCAAAAGCCTCAAGCCCTGGAAAATTCAGAGACCCCAAGGAGTCACCAAGGGGTTCAGCATCTGGCAGGGGGGGGCGGAAGACGGCACAGCCGTGGCAAAACTGATGAGTCAGAAGCTTGACTCGCAGCTGGCTTACTGAAATGCAAAGGATCTCCCTCATTGGGAAGGCTCAGACGACGAAGCGGCAGATGCGGTAGCTGCTGCTGTAGCGGCCCAGCAGCACGCTCTGTTGGTGCTCGTTTGCCCCCTGCACGATCAAGCACTGGCCGTGGCACTCGGTGCAGGGGGCGTTGCTTGGTTGGCTGCGCGGCGAGCGAGCTCCCTGATGTCCGAAGGTTCTCCTCGGGATGGCGAGGCCTTCTGTTCGGCAGCCCCGTCCACTCCTGAATATCCAGCTCCATCTCTGCTGCGTGCTCCTCCGTCGCCGCCATCTCCCGCGGCTGGGGCTCCATCGGGCCCATTCCCCTTCATCTTCCCCAGGCGGGCCATGTGGGTGATATGTTGCTGATTGATCTCGTCAATCTTGGAAATGCTGTCTCCCAGCGCCTGCTTGGTGGCCTCCGCGACGTTGGCCTTGAGCTCGCCGGTTCGCTTCTGGAGGACCTGCGTGTCCCCATCGGTGGTATCGTACTCATCCTCTGGAACGCAGAAAGTCTCTCCCGCGTCCGTGAACTCGATAGTGTCAACTTTGCCTTCGGCGAGGCCGCGCAGGCGAAGACCGTTAGCAGCAGCAGGGGTAGGCGGAGCATCCTGTTGCTTGTGACACACCTCGCTGCGCAACTGGTCGACCTACTGCTTGTGCTCCTTGTCCGCTGCCTCGAGCTCCGCTGGAATCTGAATGACTGATGTGGCCTTCTCATCACACCGTTTCCTCCACTTCTCGAGCTGCTCGGCGGCCGCATTGAGCTTCTTCTCCAGGAACTGAACTCGTTGGTGGGCCGACGTGGCCCTTTGCGGGAAGGGCTTCTCCTCGGGCTGCTTGGACGCAGCACGGAGCCTCTCCAGCGCGATCTGATACTGAGCAGCTGCAGCCACGTCTCCAAAGCGCTTCGCGCAGGACACCATGTTCTCCAACTCTGACTCCGACAGGGTCTCACCAGTCTGGATCGGCTGGGGCCCTGGCTGCAGTGCTGGTGGTCCATTGGCCCAGGCTCCCAGACGACGGGCACGAGGGTCGTCGTCGTCGGGCCTCGGCGCCTTGCAGTGCTTGCAGAACCAGTAGGACTGCAGGTTCTTGCTCGCACTGGCAGTGCTCGCGCAGGTTCTCTGCACCTTTGCCTCCAGATCCTTTTTCCTGCGCCTTTGGCTGCATCATCTCCTCCCTTACCGTAAGTCTTGGTGCCCTTTGCTCTTCCTCCTTTTTACGTGTTGCCCCAATTTGTGTACTCCGCCCAGGCGTCCTCGCGCGACCAAGCTCGCGAAACCCATGGCAGCGTGCCTGGCATCTTGAAGAGGAGATTCTGGCAAGTGAATGGCTCGCCTTTGCAGCGTGCCGTCTTGAAGTTCGCAAAGGCAAGGCCCCCGCGCTCGCGGCAGGCGGTCGGGGCCCAAAAACGGCTGGGAGGAGGAGGAGGAGGAGGAGAAGGAGGACGGGTCACCTAAGCCCTTCGGAGGAATGGGGGAGGGGGAGGAGGGAGGGGGAGGGGGAGGGGGAGTGGGAGGGGGAGCGGAGGAGGAGGCAGAGGAGGCAGAGGAGGCAGAGGAGGAGGAGGAGGAGGAGGAGGAGGAGGAGGAGGAGGAGGAGAAGGAAGACGGGTCACCTAAGCCCTTCGAAGAGATGGGGGAGGGGGAGGAGGAGGGAGGGGGAGGGGGAGGGGGAGTGGGAGGAGGGGGCGGGGGAGGAGATGGAGGAGGAGGAGGAGGAGGAGGAGGAGGAGGAGGAGGAGGACGGGTCACCGAATCCCCTGGGAGAAATCCTCCGGCTGGCTGTCCACCTTTCGGGACGGAACTCTGGCCTCCAACGGCCGCAGGATCCAGCAAACATCTGCGACACTCTCGGCGTGGCAGGACCGCTGGAAATCCCGGGGCGAGGAGACCCACCCATACCCGAGGGAACGATCTAGAAGAAGAAAAATAATATGACTAATAATAATAATACTGATAATGATACTATTAATCATATAATTATTATCAATAATAATAACAAAACCACGCAAACATAAAATGTTGGCGCCTCCGGCGCCGCCCCTGACGCGCTCCGCGCGCCAGGGAGGGTGGCCCAGCGCGAATCCAAGAAATCCGCGCGGAGAGCCAAACATTTATGTTTATGTGGTTGCTTCTTCTTCTTAGGCTATCGGAAACCTCGAGCCGTCAACAAAAAACAGAAGGCCTCAAAACGTCAGATGCCGGGGCGCGATCGGAGACCTACTAACTGGGAACAATGCACGCCAAGTTTAGTCGGAAGGTCCTGCAAGATCCTCCAGGATTCTGCACCCAAACCAGGGTCAGAGCAACCCTGGCTCTGCAAAATCCTGCAAGACCCGGCGATCTGACTGACCCCATTTGCATTGACCCCCGTCTCTTAAGTCCCACGTGAGCTTCCCTCCCCTCTCCGGAACGGCCTCGGCGAAGTTCGCAGTCAGGTCCAGCGCCTGTGGGAGGGCGCCAGCAGTACGCTTGCACCGCATCCTGGCCAAGAAGGCGTATACACCGATCCTGGGCCCAGAATGGGCCTGGAAGGAGAGCCTCGTTTGTCCGTCCCCTATCCCCACGGGCAAGGCCTGGCGCCTCTGGCCGCCGCCCCCCCTGGATGGAGATGCAGGCCGTTCCCTTCGGGCTTCGAGGGGCCCATCATATCCCCAACTTGGGTGGTGGGATGGCGGGGCTGAGACACCATGGCCCCGTGGGGATGGGGCTGGGTCAAACCCTGACCCTTTGGGAGGGGGCCCAAGCTGGGAGGGCCACAGACATCAGGGATAGGGGCCGTTCTGCAGATTATCACGCCACACCGCCCAAACCTATGATCCCTGATGCAAAGAAGGGGACCTGCGTGAGGCGGCCACGTCTTCACTGTGTCGCTAGGGTTAGGGGTTTCTGGATCCTCTCAAAAGGCACGCCAAACTGGGTCAGGATCGGCGCAAGCGTGCCGTGGGCGCCCCCTCCGCCTGCTCCACCAAGGCGCAGCAGTCGTGCTGGTGCAACCGGAGCGCCCGGCTCACCTGGACCCGCGCGCCCGCGCGTACGCGCGCAGGCGCGGGCGCGAGCGCGGCGCGGAGGCGCGCGGCGCAGAGGCGCGCGAGCACGGCGACGAGGGGGCGGGGAGGACTTCGCCGCCGCCGCCGCCATTGTCGTCGCCGTCGTCGTCGTCGGAGGTCAACTCACGGAAGCTGTTTGTCGTCCCCATGGCGCCCAATAGCGCCCCCAATCGGGCGCAGAGCGGACATAATTCATCTCCCTCACATGGCGCTGTTGCGCGCTATTTGAGCGCTGTTCGGCGCTTCTGGGCGCTATTTAGCGCCACTGAATGCTGTTGGGCACTAGCCGCCGATACATACACATAGATGTACACATACACACACATATATATATATATATATATATATATATATGTGGTGCAGTACCCCTGTTGGGCAGGCCCCCCTCCCCAAGCTGATTCAAGAAAAACATCCTTGGTGTTAGACGTGTCCCTGTGTGGTGCAACACCCTCTGCTGGGTAAGGCCCTACCCCAAGCTGTTTAAACATAGCATCCTTGGTGTTAGACATGCCCCTGTGTGGTGCAGTACCCTCTGCTGGGCAAGGTCCCTCCCCGAGCTGATCAAAACAAGATAACATCCTTGGTCTTAGACGTGCCCCTGTGTGGTGCATCACCCTCTACTAGGCAAGGCTCCTCCCCAAGTTTATATAATCAAACGCATCCTTGGTCTTAGACGTGCCCCTGTGTGGTGCAGCGCCCTCTGCTAGGCGAGGCCCCTCCCCAAGCTGATTCAGAACAACATCCGTGGTGTTAGACGTGTCCCTGTGTGGTGCAACACCCTCTGCTAGGCAAGGCCCTTCCCCAAGCTGTTTAAACATAACATCCTTGGTGTTAGACGTGCCCCTGTGTGGTGCAGTACCCTCTGCTGGGCAAGGTCCCTCCCCGAGCTGATCAAAATAAGAGAACATCCTTGGTCCTAGACGTGCCCCTGCGTGGTGCATCGCCCTCTGCTAGGCAAGGCTCCTCCCGAAGTTTATATAATCAAACGCATCCTTGGTGCTAGACGTGCCCCTGTGTGGTGCAGCGCCCTCTGCTAGGCGAGGCCCCTCCCCAAGCTAATTAAACATTTCAGCCCTGGTGTTAGACGTGCCCCTGTTTGGTGTAGTGTTCTCTGCTAGGCAAGTCCCCTCCCCGAGCTGATTGAACAAGCACCCTTTGTGTTAGACGTGTCTTGCTGTGGTGCAGCACTCTCTGCTAGGCAAGGCCCCTCCCCAAGCTGACTCAAAAACAAATCTTTGGTCCTAGACGTGCCCCTGTGTGGTGCAGCACCCTCTGCTAGACAAGGTCCCTGCCCGAGCTGATTAAAACAGCATCTTTGGTGTTAGACGTGCCCCAGTGTAGTGCAGCACCCTCTGACAGGCAAGGCCCCTTCCCCAAGATAATTCAAAACACATTCTTGGTGTTAGACGTGCCCCTGTGTGGTGCAGTACCCTCTGCTAGGCAAGGCCCCTCCCCAAGCTGATTCAAACACGAACATCCTTGGTGTTAGACGTGCCCAAGCGTGCTGCAGCACACTGCCAGACAATGCTCCTCCCCAAACTGATTCAAACAAAGCATCCTTGCTGGTGCAGCGCGCTCTGTTAGGCAAGCCCCCTCCCCGAACTGATTCAAACACGCATCCTTGGTGTTAGGTGTGCCCCTGTGTGGTGCAGCACCCTCTGCTAGGCAAAGCCCTTCCCCAAACTGTTTAAACATAGCATCATTGGTGTTAGACGTGCCCCTGTGTGGTGCAGTACCCTCTGCTGGGCAAGGTCCCTCCCCGAGCTGATCAAAACAGGAACGCATCCTTGGTGTTAGACGTGCCCCTGCGAGGTGAAGCGCCCTCTGCTAGGCAAGGCCCCATCCCCAAGCTGATTGAAACATATTATCATTGGTGCTAAACGTGCCCCAGTGTGGTGCAACGCCCTCTGTTAGGCAAGCCCCCTTCCCCAAACTGATTTGTTTACAAACCAAAAAACATCCTTGGTGTTAGACGCGCCCCTGTTTGGCGAAGCGCCCCCTGCTAGGTAAGGCCTCTCCCCAAGCTGATTGAGAACAAAAATATCATTGATGCTAGACGTGCCCCCTGTGCGGTGCAGCACCCTCTGTTGGGCAAGGTCACTCCCCGAGCTGATTAAAACAGAATCCTTGGTTGTAGACGTGCCCCACTGTGGTGCAGCACCCTCAGCTAGGCAAGGTCCCTCCCCGAGCTGATTAAAACAGCATCTTTGGTGTTAGACGTGCCCCAGTGTGGTGCAGCACCATCTTCTAGGCAATGCCCCTCCCCCACCTGAATGAACATAAGTGTTAAACGTGCCCCAGTGCGGTGCAGCACCCTCTGCTAGACAAGGCACCTCCACGAGCTGATTAAACATAGAAAACACATCCTTGGTGTTAGACGTGCCCCTGTGTGGTGCAGCACCCTCTGACAGGCAAGGCCCCTCCCCAAGCTGATTAAATCCACCATTCCTGGTGTTAGACGTGCCCCTGCGAGGTGTATCGCCCTCTGTTAAGCAAGGCCCCTCTCCAGTTTCTTTTGCCCCAAAGATAGATATAAATATAAATCCTTGGTGCTAGACGTGCCCCACTGTGACTGTGGCGCAGCACCCTCTGCTAGGCAAGGCCCAACCCCAAACTGATTCAAAACACATCCTTGGTGTTAGACGTGCCCCGGTGTGGTGCAGCACCCTCTGCTAGGCAAGGCCCCTCCCCAAACTGACATCTCTCTCTATATATATGTGTATATATAGGCATATATATCTATCTATCTATCTATCTATCTATTTATCTATCTATCTATCTATCTATCTACCTATCTCTCTCTATATATATATATACATTGCCCTGGCAACCGGGGATCCCCGTTCGAGCCGCGCCGAAGACGCTATCTGAAGACGCTACTCCCTGTGAAGATGCTATTCCCTGCGAAAACGCTTTTCCTGGTGAAGACGCTGTTCTTTATGAAAACGCTATTCCAAGGGAAGACGCTATTCCCTGTGAAGACGCTATTCCTGGTGAAGACGCTACTCCCTGTAAACACGCGCTTTGCGGACACAAACAACACTTCCCTTATGAAGACGCTATTCCCGGTGAGGACGCTATTCCTGGTGAACACGCTACTCCCTGTAAAGACGCGCTTTGCGGACACAGACAACACTTCCCTTATGAAGACGCTATTCCGGGTGAAGACGCTTTTCCCGCTGAAGACGCTATTCCTTGTGAAGACGCTATTCCGGGTGAAGACGCTATTCCCGGTGAAGACGCTATAGTGAAGACGCTATTCCCAGAGAAGACGCTACTCCGGGTGAAGACGCTATTCCGGGTGAAGACGCTATTCCCTGTGAAGACGCTATTCCGGGTGAAGACGCTATTCCTTGTGAAGACGCTATTCGTTGTGAAGACGCTATTCGGGGTGGATACGCTATTCCGGGTGAAGATGCTATTCCCTGTGAAGACGCTGAATTCCGGGCGAAGACGCTCTTCCCTGTGAAGACGCTATTCCGGGTGAAGACGCTATTCCGGGTGAAGACGCTACTCCCTGTGAAGACGCTATTCCGGGTGAATGCGCTATTCCTAAAGAAAACGCTATTCCCTGTGAAAACGCTATTCCGGGTGAATGCGCTATTCTGGGTGAAGACGCTCTTCCCTGTGAAGACGCTATTCCCTGACGCTATACGGGGGGGAAAACGCTACTCCCTTATGAAGATGCTTTTCCGGGTGAAGACGCTTTTCCCGCTGAAGACGCTATTCCTTGTGAAGACGCTATTCCGGGTGAAGACGCTATTCCCGGTGAAGACGCTATAGTGAAGACGCTATTCCCAGAGAAGACGCTACTCCGGGTGAAGACGCTATTCCGGGTGAAGACGCTATTCCCTGTGAAGACGCTATTCCGGGTGAAGACGCTATTCCTTGTGAAGACGCTATTCGTTGTGAAGACGCTATTCGGGGTGGATACGCTATTCCGGGTGAAGATGCTATTCCCTGTGAAGACGCTGAATTCCGGGCGAAGACGCTCTTCCCTGTGAAGACGCTATTCCGGGTGAAGACGCTATTCCGGGTGAAGACGCTACTCCCTGTGAAGACGCTATTCCGGGTGAATGCGCTATTCCTAAAGAAAACGCTATTCCCTGTGAAAACGCTATTCCGGGTGAATGCGCTATTCTGGGTGAAGACGCTCTTCCCTGTGAAGACGCTATTCCCTGACGCTATACGGGGGGGAAAACGCTACTCCCTGTGAAGATGCTTCTTCTCTTTATTAGGCCCAGTGCTCAACGCGCTTCTCTCTCAATTGTAATTTGAATGTCCAATGTTACCCTACGCTTTCCGTGTCCAACACAACACGTGCCCCATTTGCTGTGCGACACCCTCTGCTAGGCAAGACCCCTCCCCAAGTGGTGTAAAAAAGAACCCTTGGTGCTAGACATGCCTCATCTGCTGTGCAACGCACTCTGCTGGGCAAGGCCCCTCCCAGAAGACCCCTCCCCAACTTGATGAAAAACAAATCCTTGGTGCTAGACGCGCCCCATCTGCTGCGCGGCAACCTCTGCTAGACCGGGCCCCTCTCCATGTTGATTAAAAAATAATCTTTGGTGTCAGACGTGCCCCATCTGCTGCGCGGCTCCCTGTACTAGGCAAAACCCCTCCCCAAGTTGATGAAACAAATGAATCCTTGGTGCTAGACGTGCCCCGTTTGCTGTGCGGCACCCTCTGCTAGGCAAGACCCACCCCCAAGTTGATTAAAACAGAATCCTCGGTGCTAGATGTGCCCCATGTGCTGCGCGGCACCTTCTGCTAGGCAAGACCCCTCCCCAAATTGATTAAAACATGAATCCTTGGTGCTAGACGTGCCTCATTTGCTATGTGGCACCCTCTGCTAGGCAATGGCCCTCCCCAGATTGATTGAAGAAGAATCCTCCGTGCTAGACGTGTCCCATCTGCTGTGCGGCGCCCTCTGCTAGGCAAGACCCCTCCCAAAGTTGATTAATACAAAATCATTGGTGCTGGACATGCCCCATCTGTTGTGCGGCACCTTGTGCTGGGCAAGACCCCTCCCCAAGATGATGAAAAACAAATCCTTGGTACTAGACGTGCCCCATCTGCTATGTGGCACCCAATGCTAGGTAAGACCCGTCCCCAAGTTGATTAAACAAATAATCCTTGGTGCGAGACGTGCCCCATCTGCTGTGTGGCACCCTTTGTTAGGGAATGGTCCTTCCAAGTCGATTAAAAAAGAACCCTTGGTGGTAGGCGTGCCCCCATCTGTTGTGCGGCACACTCTGATAGGCAAGACCCCTGCCCAAGTTGATTGAGAAATAATCCTCGGTGGTAAATGTGCCCCGTTTGTTGTGCGGCGCCCTCTCCAAGGTGAGCCCCTTTGCTGTGCTGCACCTTCTGCTCGGCCAGAGACCCCCTTCTAAGCGAATTTGATATGAAAGCCCTGGTGCGAGACATGTCCTGTTGCTGTGCGGCACCCTAGAGGCAAGACCCCTCGCCAAATTGATTAAAACAGAATCCTCGGTGCTAACATTGCCCTTTTGCTGTGCGGCACCTTCTGGTAGGCAAGGGCCCTCCCCAAGATAAAAAACAAACATGGTGCTAGACGTGCCCCATCTGCTATGTGGCACCTTCTGCTAGGCAATGGCCTTCCCCAAGCTGATTAAAGAAGAATCCTCGGTGCCAAACGTGTCCCATCTGCTATGCGGCACCCTCTTCTAGGCAAGACCCCTACCCAAGCTGGGTTGTTTGTTGTTTTTCCCCACAACCATCCTGTGGTGTTGGGTCCTCGGTTTGAAGAGACGGTGGCCCGCGTCTCCTCTCCTCCTCCTCTCCTCTCCTCCTCGCCTCTCCTCCTCCTCCTCCTCCTCCTCCTCCTCCTCCTCTCCTCCTCCTCCTCCTCCTCCTCCTCCTCCTCCTCCTCCTCCTCCCACCATCGTCATCGTCATCACCCATGCCGGCACACCCCTGACACGTTTCGTGGCCCCATAGGGAGCTCCACCGAAACTCCCAGTGGGTGTTCCCGCACGCGTCCCGCACACACATTTCGGCACACCCCTCACACGCTTCGTGGCCTCATATGGGGGCTCAACCGAAAGTCCCAGTGGGCGTGCCCGCATGCGTCCCGCACACACAGTTCGGCACACCCCTCACACGTTTCGTGGCCCCATAGGGAGCTCCACCGAAGGCCCCAATGTGTGTGCCCGCATGCGTCCCGCACACCCATTTTGGCACACCCTTCACACGTTTCGTGGCCCCATAGGGAACCCCACCGAAGGCCCCAGTGGGTGTGCCCGCATGCGCCCCGCACGCCCATTTTTCGGCACAACCCTCACACGTTTCGTGGCCCCATAGGGAACTCCACCGAAGGTCCCAGTGGGTGTGCCCGCATGCGTCCCGCACACCCATTTCGGCCCACCCCTCACACGTTTCGTGGCCCCATAGGGAGCTCCACCGAAGGCCCCAGTGGGTGTGCCCGCATGCGTCCCGCACGCACATTTTGGCACACCTTTCGCACGTTTCGTGGCCCCATAGGGAGCTCCACCGAAGGCCCCAGTGGGTGTTCCCGCATGCGTCCCGCACACCCATTTCGGCACACCACTCACACGTTTCGTGGCCTCATAGGGAGGTCCACCGAAGGTCCCAGTGGGTGTGCCCACATGCGTCCCGCACACCCATTTCGGCCCACCCCTCACACGTTTCGTGGCCCCATACGGAGCCCCACCCAAGGTCCCAGTGGGTGTGCCCGCATGCGTCCCGCATACCCGTGTCGGCACACCCCTCACACGTTGCGTGGCCCCATAGGCCCATAGGGAACCCCACCGAAGGTCCCAGGGGGTGTGCCCGCATGCGTCCCGCACACCTATTTCGGCACACCCTTCATACGCTTCGTGGCCCCATAGGGAACCCCTCCGAAGGCCCCAGTGGGTGTGCCCGCATGCGCCCCGCACACGCATTTTGGCACATTCCTGACAAGTTTCGTGGCCCCATACGGAGCCCCAACCGAAGGTCCCAGTGGGTGTGCCCGCATGCCGCACACCCATTCCGGCAACCCCTCACACGTTTCGTGGCCCCATAGGGAGCTCCACCGAAGGTCCCAGTGGGTGTGCCCGCATGCGTCCCGCACGCCCATTCTGGCACATTCCTCACAAGTTTCGTGGCCCCATACGGAGGCCCACCCAAGGTCCCAGTGGGTGTGCCCGCATGCGTCCCGCACGCCCATTTCGGCACACCCCTCGCACGTTTCGTGGCCCCGAGTTTATCCGCTAGGCCTGACCTGAGGAGCGGCCCGCCACAGCCGCGCCTTCCCTCGGTTGTCCAACTGTTTGGCCTCGCGCCGCGGACGCCTTGCGCGCGTCGCTGGGGCCTTGTCGGGGCGATGAGCGCGCGTCGCGCGAACTCCGCGCTGCGCTCTGTCCAGCGCCTCGCTCGCCCGTCGTCGCTCCGCCCGGCGGCCAGAGCCATGCGCGCTATCAGTTAGCCAACAAGCAATTCGTGTTCCACGCAGCGCACGAACCGTGCGCGTCACTGTGACCCCTTCGGGGCGACCTGCGCGCGTCGCGAGGGCTCCGCTTTGCGCTGCGCCCGCAGCCTTGGACTTTGGAGTGCGTGGGCAAAAGAAAAGGAAAACGGAAAAGGAAAAAGGATTGGAGGAAGCGGGCGCGATCCTCGTGTGGGGCGTGCCGACATGGGCGTCGCGGCGCGCGGGCGCTGCCTCGGGGTTCCCAGGGAACCCCCTGCAGAGGTTACGCCACACAATTCGGCACACCTTCATACGGTTCGTGGCCCCATAGGGAGCGCCACCGAAAAAGATATCCACAATTGCGGTGCTCACAATTGCATATGGCTGGGTCCTACGCCAGGTTTTTTTTTTTTTTTTTTTTTTTTTTTTGAAATTAGCCTGGCGAAGGACCCAAGCATATGCAGTTGAGAGTACCGCAATTGTGAATATCTTCTTCGGTGGCGCTCCCTATGGGGCCACGAGCCGTATGTGGGGTGTGCCGAAATGCGTGGCAATGTACACAACACGAACGAAGACGATAGGTCCGAATATGAAAGCTTGAGCGCGTGCGAGTCGGATCGCGAGCGAGTCTGATTATGAATGAATCTGCGCGCGATTGATTCTATTCGCATGAATGCGTGCATGGATACGCCCAGTGTAAATGTATGTATACGACTGTGAACAGTTTGGGTCTGCGTGACTCTCGGTACTCGTGACTCTGAGCGTCGCCTCTGCAGGGGGCTTCCCTGGGAACCCCGACGGCAGCGCCCGCGCGCCGCGACGCCCATGTCGGCACGCCACACACCTGGTGTGCGGGACGCATGCGGACGGCAGCACTGGGGCCTTCGGTGGAGCTCCCTGTGGGGCCACGAAACGTGTGAGGGGTGTGCCGAAATGGGTGTGCGGGACGCATGCGGACGGCACATGGGGCACTGTGGGGCCACGAAAACCATTGCGGGGTGCGGCGGCAGCCATGGGGCCTTCGGTGGAGCTCCCTATGGGGCCACGAAACGTGTGAGGGGTGTGCCGAAATGGGTGTGCGGGACGCATGCGGACGGCAGCACTGGGGCCTTCGGTGGAGCTCCCTGTGGGGCCACGAAACGTGTGAGGGGTGTGCCGAAATGGGTGTGCGGGACGCATGCGGACGGCAGCCATGGGGCCTTCGGTGGAGCTCCCTATGGGGCCACGAAACGTGTGAGGGGTGTGCCGAAATGGGTGTGCGGGACGCATGCGGACGGCAGCACTGGGGCCTTCGGTGGAGCTCCCTGTGGGGCCACGAAACGTGTGAGGGGTGTGCCGAAATGGGTGTGCGGGACGCATGCGGACGGCAGCCATGGGGCCTTCGGTGGAGCTCCCTATGGGCCACGAAACGTGTGATGTGGGAAACGTGGGGGTGCCGAAATGGGTGTGCGGGACGCATGCGGACGGCAGCACTGGGGCCTTCGGTGGAGCTCCCTATGGGGCCACGAAACGTGTGAGGGGTGTGCCGAAATGGGTGTGCGGGACGCATGCGGACGGCAGCACTGGGGCCTTCGGTGGAGCTCCCTGTGGGGCCACGAAACGTGTGAGGGGTGTGCCGAAATGGGTGTGCGGGACGCATGCGGACGGCAGCCATGGGGCCTTCGGTGGAGCTCCCTATGGGGCCACGAAACGTGTGAGGGGTGTGCCGAAATGGGTGTGCGGGACGCATGCGGACGGCAGCCATGGGGCCTTCGGTGGAGCTCCCTGTGGGGCCACGAAACGTGTGAGGGGTGTGCCGAAATGGGTGTGCGGGACGCATGCGGACGGCAGCCATGGGGCCTTCGGTGGAGCTCCCTGTGGGGCCACGAAACGTGTGAGGGGTGTGCCGAAATGGGTGTGCGGGACGCATGCGGACGGCAGCCATGGGGCCTTCGGTGGGCTCCCTATGGGGCCACGAAACGTGTGACGGGTGTGCCGAAATGGGTGTGCGGGACGCATGCGGACGGCAGCCGCGGAGGATAGAGGAGAGGAGGAGGAGGAGACGCGGGGCGCTGTCTCTTCAAAACGAGGACCCAACACCACAGGATGGTTGGGAAAAAAATGAATATTGGTGCCAGGCGTGTCCCATCTGTTGTGCGGCATTTTCTGCTAGACCAGACCCGTCCCGAAGTTGATAGGCAAGGGCCCCCCCCAAGCTGATAAAAACATGATCGTTGGTGCTGGGCGTGCCCCGCGTGCTACGCGGCACCTTTTGCTCGGCGAGACCCCTCCCAAAATTGACTAAACATTAACCCTTGGTGCTAGATGTGCCCCATCTGCTGTGCGGCATCCTGTGCTAGGCTAGACCTCCCACCAACTTGACTAAAATAAATCATTGGTGATAGATGCTCGACGTGCCCATATGCTGTGCGGCACCCTTTGTTGGGCACTGCCCTTCGGTTGAGCGTTTAATAAGCACCGCGGTCGCACGCAGCCAGCCTAGCTGCGCGCCCCGGAGGATGAGGCCGAAACGGAATAGAAGCGTCAAGCAGAACAGAGGCTTCACGAGCTTCAATGGGCGTCAAGGGAATAAACTATTCAGGCCGAATAGACGCTTCACGAGCTTCAATGGGCGTCGCGGAATAGAGACTTCCATCCGAATAGAGGCTTCACGAGCCTTTCACCAGGCGTCGAGGGAAGAATGGTTTCAGGCCGAATAGGGACTTCACGAGCTTCACCGGGCGTCAGGGGGATACAAGCTTCAGGCCAAATAAGCGCTTCACGAGCTTCACCAGGCGTCAGGGGAATAGAGGCTTCAGGCCGAAGGAAGGCGTCACGAGATTCACTGCGCGTCAGGGGAGTAAAGGCTTCAGGACGAATAGAGGATTCACGAGCTTCACCAAACCCCAAGGGAATAGAGGCTTCAGGCCGAATTGAAGCATCCCGAGTTCTACCGGAATTCAAGAAAATAGAGGCGTCAAGGGCCGAAAAAGGAGTTTCACGAGCTTCAGTGGGCGTCAAGGGAATAAAGGTTTCAGGCCGAATAGAGGCTTCACGAGCTTTCAATGGGCGTCAGGGGAATAGAGGCTTCAGGCCGAATAGACTTGTCGAGGTTCAATGGACTTCAGGGGATATAGAGGTTGCAAGCCGAATAGAGGGTTCACGAGGTTAAGTGGGGGTCAGGGGGATAGAAACTTCAGGCCGAATAGAGGCGTCTAGGTCGCCACCCCACCAGGGCGTCGCAATTCGTAGGCCGAATAAAGGCGTCACGGGCCGAATAGAGACTGCAGGCCGAATAAAGTCCTCAGGCCGAATAGAGGCTTCGGGCCGAATAGAGGCGTCACGAGCTCCACCGGGCGTGGGTGGAATAAAGGCGTCACCGCAGCTCCTTGAGCGAATCGAGTCTTCAAAGCGCGTCTTCGGCGCCGGCTCGAACGGGGACTTCCCAGCCAGGCCCCTGTATGTATGTGTGTATATATATACATATATATGGGTATATCCATATATATATATATATATATATATATATATATATATATATGTGTGTGTGTGCGTGTTGGTTAGTTCGTTATATATATATATACACAACATCCTTGGTACTAGACGTGCCCCTGTGTGGTGCAACGCCCTCTGTTAGGCACGGCCCTTCCCCAATCTGATACAACAAACAAAATCATTATTGGTGTTGGACGTGTGCCGCTGTGGTGCAACACCCTCCGCTAGTCAAGGCCCCTACCCAAACTGATGAAACAAACATCCTTGGTGATTGACGCGCCCCGCTGTGATGCAGCACCCTCTGCTCGGCAAGGCCCCTCCCCAAACTGATTAACACTTCGGTGTTAAACGCGCCCCTCTGTTCCACGAGCCACCCCGTCTGCGGGCAGGTTTCACCGCCAAAATAACTTAAGCCAACTTTGTGCTACCAAATTAAAGTAAGCCTCCTGGGACCTCCTGTGGCCTTTTGAGGACTCCTGGGGCCTGCTGGGGTCTCGTGGGGAGAATCTGTGCCCACGAGTCTGGCCACCAAAACAAGCAAACCGATCGAGACATCATCAACACCTGGCCCCCCACTGGGGGGCGAAAGTGAGCGTATCGTTCCGAGCATCCTCCAAATCTGCTCCGGCAGCGGAGGAACTTGGGCATGCAAACGATCAACCCGCTCGGGGCATCCCCGCCATTTTGTCGCGAAGAAATGCCGTGAGATACCTTTGACACCCCCCTTGGGGGTGCTGAAACCCGCGCCTCGCTCAAGACATCATCATATTTTGTTCCGCCACCATCATCATCATCATCATCATCATCATCATCATCATCATCATCATCATCATCAACAGCATCATCATCATCACCACCATCACCATCACCATCACCATCATCCTCGTCATCATCATCATCATCATCATCAGCATCATCATGGGTAGGCCGTTTTGGGTCCTTTTTGTGGGCCGCTGGGCCCGTCCCCCGGCGGTGTCGAAGGCATTGTAGGCCATCGTGGAGTGTCAGGATGTCGAGAAAGAGGGTGCACCGAACACATTGTAAAACCCTGGCGAAATCATTGTTTGTTGCTTCTCGGGGCGCTGGTCTGGGGCCTTGGGCGCCGTCTGGAACCGGGAAGCGAAACGTTATCATGGCGAAGGACCCAACCATATGAACTTGTGGGTACCGCAAATGTGAATATATGATTCGGTGAAGCTCCCTATGGACCCACGAAGCGCTGCGCTGGGCGGGGGGGGGGGGGGGCGCATGCGGGCGGTAGCACTGGGGCCGTCGGTGAAGCTCCCTATGAGGCCGCGAAACGCTGCGCTGGGCGGGTGACGGTGCCAAGTTGGGTGTAGGGGACGCATGCGGGCGGTCCCACTGGGGGCTTCGGTGGGGCTCCCTATTGGGCAACGAAGCGCTGAACTGGGTAGGGTCTTTTTGAGCTCAGCGCCCGCGCAGCCTGGTGAAACAAAAAACAGCAGGGGTGGCTGGGAAACCACTGCTGACAGCGAGGGGGACCTCAATGACCGAAAGAGTACCTTCAGCAGCCCCATGGGCTAGGAGGCACTGGCCACACGACGGGCGACCGCCCCGTGGCCAGAGCAAGAAAAAAAAACAGTCCAGCGTCGCAGCAGGGCATGCGGTCGGGGAGGGTAAATCATCCCCCGTGCCTGCCGCGCAGCCTGCGCAGTAAGGTTGGCGGCCCCCTGGGCAACTGTCACCGCAAAGGGGGACATCACCCCGCGGCCGCGCGACAAGGGGCGAGGACGCCACTAGGCAGTGAAAAGGACGGCCAGCGGCGCCTGGACGACGGAACCCCAAGGCCCGAGTTCCAAGGCTGGCTGCGTAACCAGCGCCGCTGGGCAGGGCACAACTGACCCCAGATCGAACCTGTCGTAGGCGCCTGACACGCCGCGAGACTTGGCTGGTAAACCACCGCTGGTGGGAGAGGGCAAGGCAAACTCCGAGCCTGCCGCTCCACCAGACAGAAAGGTTGGCGGCCCCCTGTGCAACGGTCACCGCAGGGGAGACATCACCCCACGGCCGCGCGACAGAGGGCGAGGGCGCCACAGGGCAGCGAAAAGGACGGCCAGCGGCGCCTGCGCGGCGGAACTCCAAAACCCGAGTTTCAGGGCTGACTGCGGGACCAGCACCGCCACACAGGGCGCGGCAAAGACCCCATATCGAACCTGCCGTAGGCGCCACACGCGCCGCGAGACTGGCTGGTGGTCCAGCGCTCTCCCCTGAGCAACGGTCACCGCAAGGCACAACCCCGCAGTCGTGCGATACAGGGCGTGAGCAGCACGAGGCAGTAAAAAGGACAGCCAGCCACGCGTGCACCACGGAACTCCACCGCTGGAGTTCCAGGGCTGGCAGCGTGACCAGCACCGCCGCACAGTGCGCAGCAAAAGCCCCAGATCGAACCTGCCACGCGAGCTCAGTACCAAGAGTTCGAATAGAAGGCGCAACGCATGGCGACTGTCAGGGAGGCCTTGCCTCACTCGTGCCCTGGGCCGCGGCGGGCACACGCTGGGCCAGAGCAGCCTGGCGCCTCTCGCGATCATCCTCCACCTCCGAGGACGAGGGAGTGGGGACCTCCACCTCCTCCAAGCCAGGAGCTACGGCAGGGGCCCTCCCTGCAACACCGCCTGTGGACTCCACGAGCCTCTCCTCGGGAACGCCAAACAATTCGCAAATATAATGCACGTTCACAGAAGCATCACGACGTCTGGGATTCGGGTGGATGCCTCGGCAAAGGTCCCGCCATAAATACTCGGCGTGCCCGGATGGCACCTCAGCGCAAACCCTCCCAAGACCGTGGGTCCTAACGCCAGTGCTGTGACAACGGCACTGCATGCAAACAAGCAGGTGCGCGCCATCGCTGACAGATAACGCCAACACACGATGGCGCAACGAGACCAACACGCCGTCATCCAATCTGCCGTTGCCTGTGCTGTGGCCAGGTTCTGGTTCATCGATAGCCCTACAGCCAAGCAAACACACTCTAAAGCGCCAAAAGCCAGACCAAGAAACCCAAGCATGGCCAGGTTGATCATACGACAGGGAAGGCTGACGGGCTGGCGGGTGGTACCCAACCTCCGACAGGTCAAGCCTCGGCCACTCCAGAAGGAGTTTCACGGCGAGCTTGCAGACTGCCTTGGCGATGCCAACCTGCTTACCAACATCGGCAAGGCCATTGGCGTCAGAAACATGTAACGATACAGCAGCTTCGGCGGCAGCTTCAGCATCGTTATTGCATTTGCGGCAAAACCTTTCAAACGTGTCGATGCCCGACTCATCGAGGTCTTTGTGGGCGGCCACTTTCACATCAACACAAATCCCATTGCCCTCTCGGGCGTTCGCCTCCAAGATGATACCACTATACATACGCTTCCCCGGAAGTACATCAACAGCCGGGGATCAGAATGCTTGACCACATTCAAACAATCAGAGTACAGAGTGGATGGATATTTGGCCATATTACCAACCATCCCACGAGCCAGAGAGTCACCAGCCTGCGCCGTCGGAGGGTACTGGGCCCACACAGGCCCCATGGCTCCCCCTAAGAGCAGCCCTGGGTCATCGTGCGTAGTGACGGCCCACGAGGCGCGGCTGAGCTCACGAAGAATGTGCCTGCGACAAGACCCGTCGAGGAACAGTGTGCCTCAGACGGAGCCCTCCAGGGGAGTCTCAGGACTTTCGGGGCTCACCAGAGACTCGCAGTGCCAACGGAACACCACATTGCCTTCAAGGCACGGCCTGGACATAGGTCGGCGGGATGGGCGAGAGCCCCAAAGCAGAATGAAAAGTCTGAGTGATCGTCCGCCTTAGTGTCCACGGCGGCAGCGATGATCCAATCCTTAGCGAGGCTAACTCTCTGATCGGCCACGTGGGGGCAGGCCCCAACAGCGGTGGTGCAGAGAGCCGGTCGCACCACAGTGGATACACTTAGGGCTAACATTGTAGCCGCACGCCAGAGCGCGGTCGGGGGTCCAGATGGCGTTGCAAGCCAACGCTCTGACCATGCCGCGCTCACTCTGCACGACGAGCTGTGCTGGTTGGGTGGAAATGCCAAATTGGGTGTGGGGGACGCATGCGGGCGGTCCCACTGGGGGCTTCGGTGGAGCTCCCTATGGGCCACGAAACGCTGTGCTGGGTGGGTGACAATGCCAAGTATGGCCTGGGGGACGCATGCGGGCGGTGCCACTGGGGGCTTCGGTGGGGCTCCCCATTGGGCCACGAAACGCTGTACTGGGTGGGTGACAATGCCAAATTGGATGTGGGGGACGCATGCGGGCGGTCCCACTGGGGGTTTCGGTGGGGCTCCCTTTGGTGCCACGAAACGCTGTGCTGGGTGGGTGACAATGCCATGGTGTGGGGGGCGCATGCGAACGGTCCTACTGGGGGCTTCGGTGGGGCTCCCTATGGGGCCACGAGACGCTGTACTGGGTGTGTGAAAATGCTAAATTGGGTGTGGAGGACGCATGCGGGCGGTCCCACTGGGGGCTTCGGTGGAGCTCCCTTTGGTGCCACGAAACGCTGTGCTGGGAGGGTGACAGTGCCGAGTATGGTGTGGGGGACGCATGCGGGCGGTCCCACTGGGGCAACGAAACGTGTGAGGTATGTGCCGAAATGGGTGTGGGGGACGCATGCGGGCGGTGGAGAGCAGGATGGGGAGGAGGAGGAGAAGAGGACAGGAACGCGGGGACCGTCTCTTCAAAACGAGGACCCAAAACCACAGGATGGTTGGGAAGTTGAAATGTTGCGTCATAACCCTCCTTCTGAAAGCCATCTTGCGGCCGTCTTGAGAGCCTCGTGGGCCCTCTTGGGCGCCCCTGGGGGGCGTCATGGAGCCCTGCTAGGCCGTCCCAGAGCCTTCCTGGGGGCCGTTGGGCCCGTCCTGAGGCGGGGTCGGAGGCCTCGTGGGCCGTCGTGGACTGAGAATGCCGACAACGAGATGGCACCGCAAACAGTGTAAAACCCTAGCGAAAACAACGACTGTTGCTTCTCAGGGCACTCGGCTAGGGCCTGGAGCGCCCACTGAAGCTTGCACGGGGCCGTCCTGGCGCAGCCTGGAAGCCTTCGGAGGCCGTTCGGAAAGCATCGTCGGTGCTCTCGGGCCGTGCTAGACCCTATGCTGATTAAGAAATGTAGATGGCGGTGGCGACATTGGCAATGATTACGATGACGGGTGGCGGTTTTCTTCTTCGCATACGCTCATGGAATGAGACGCGCGAAATCGCAACGTTGATCATGCCAGTGCAGGGTGAATCCCCGGCGCGTGCCTGTGACAGCGGCGCGCGGGAGACCCTGCGCTTCGCGCGACGAAGCGCCGCGCAGGCAGCGGCGCCCTGCAAGCCCCGCCACAGAAAAATCCTGGTATTGTTTTGTTTGGCCGACAAAGTTCGGCAACCAGAGCGGAAACCTACGCACACTATTAACAAGTATCCTGGCGAATAGCCCAACCATATGCAGCTGCGAGTACCACCGTTGTGAGTATCGCCGTTGTGAGTCTACAACATGTTAGTTGCGTGAGGCGCTGTGGAAGTAAAACGAGACCTGGTCTGAATGTTGCTCGCTTTTGCTTTCGGGTGGATGCATTCACTCATCGTCTGCCGACTCACGTGCCTATCACCTCAGATGCGACCTGTAAATCCGGGGAACTCGTAGAGCTTCTGTCCGGGCAGAAACGCCTCTACAACTGTTCGCACAATGGAGTGCAGGGAGATTTGGTTCCAATCTTGGCTGCCCCTTGGGGGTCTCTTGGGGATTCCTGGGGGCCTCTTGGGCGCCTCACGGGGCTTCGTGGGAGCCTCTTGGTGGCCTCTGGGGGCCTACAGGCGGCCTCTAGGGCCAGAGACCTCGAAATATCAGTTGGCGGTCCCCCTCTGGGCTCTCTCTAGGGGAGCTCTTGGGGCACAGTTGGGTTGTCTGGGGAGCCTCCTGGGCAGTGTTGGGGCCCTCTTCGGGGCCTCCTGGCCCGCTTGGAACGATCTGAAGGGCCTCAGAACGAGGCCGTGAGGGAGCGCTGGGAAGCGGGTGAATCTTGCCTCCCAGGGCCGCCTCTTGAGTCCGTCCTGGAGCGTGTTGGAGTCCTCGTCGGCTGTCTTGAGGCCATGTTGGGCGTCTTCGGGGCCTCGTGGGACCGTCTCGGGTCCTCTCGGGACCTCCATAAGCCTGTCGTGGCCTGCTTCGGGGCGGGCCCGGGCCGCCTCGGGACCCTTCTGGACCTTCTCTTGGCGCGCTTTTGGGGCACACTCGGGTTGTCTGGGGAGCATCCTGCGCCATCTCGGGGCCCTCGTCGGGGCCTCGTGGGCCTTCTCGGAGCGATCTGAGAGGCCTCCGAGGCCGTGAGGGAGCGCTGGAAAGCGGGAAAAACGAGAACGCCAAAATCCAAAACACTCGGAAAATTAGTGAATCTTGCCTTCCAGGGCCCTCTTGGGGAGCCTCTCGAGTCCGTCCTGAAGCGTTTTGGAGTCCTCGTCGGCTGTCTTGAGGGCATGTTGAGCGTCTTCGGGGCCTCGTGGGACCGTCTTGGGTCCTCTCGGGACCTCCTTAGCCTGTCGTGGCCTGCTTCGGGGCGGGCTCGGGCCGCCTCGGGAGCTCTGGACCCCCCCCGCACCCCCTGGTGGTGCACCGATGGGGGGAACAAGCAGCGGCCCGCCCCCCCCCCCCGCCTACTCCGAGATAGAGAATAATCATGTTCCTGGGAAGATTTCTGGGAGCATGATTTGTTCGGCTCTCTAAGAGGGGGGCCTCTGGGGGCTTACCGGGGGGCGCCTTTTGGCCTTGTCGGCGAGCCTATTTGAAACATGGTTGGGGCGGTGGGCGGAAGCCCAAGGAATCATGTTCCCGGAAAGCTATCTGGGAAATACGATTTACCGAAGTGTCTTGGGGGCCCGCAGGGGGCTTCCCTGGGGGTCCCTTGGGGGCCTATTGGGGCTTCCAGGGGGCCTCTTGGGAGCCTCACGGGGCTTCTTGGGAACCTCTTGATGGCCTCTGGGGGCGTCCTAGGAGCCTCTCAGGCCGGAGACCTCGAAATGTCGCGCTCTTCGGGCCCTCTTGGGTCTCTCTTGGGGCTTTCTTGGGGCGCTCTCGAGGCCCTCTTGACTTATCTGGGGAGCCTCCTGGGCCGTCTCTCGGCGTTCTTGGGAGCCTCTTCGGCCGTCTTGGAGCGATCTGAAGGGCCTCTGACGCGGTCCGGGACCGTGGGGAGGCGGAATCTGGAAGAGCGCAAGAATGCTTCAAAAGCCATTGGAAAATGCATGATGTTCGACTTCTGGGGCCCTTTTGAGGGGCCTCTGGAGGCGCTCTTGGGGCGTTTTGCGACGCGTGCACGCGTGCACGCGCGACGCGCACACGCGCACGCCCGCCCGCGCATTCGCATGCACAATTTCCTTGCCATCCCCCAGGGTCAATTGGCTCTTCGGGAAGGAGATGAAGCAGTGGGGTGAGGAGAGAGGGGCACGGGAGACGGGGAACGAATGCGGCATGGAAGAGATTACCCTAGCCATGTTTGGCCAGAGGGGTCGGTCGGAGAAGTCGGCCAGAGCGTTGGCTGGAGAGCTTGCCGGGGTAAACCTTCGTGCATTGTTGTGACACGATGATCTATGTGTTTAACGTTGTTTTGGCATGTCGCACGTCCTGATTGCAAAAGGATCTTTCCAGCACTGAGTCAGCAGAGCTTTGGAGGTGGCGAGACTGACTTTGGGAACCGCAGCCGTGGTCATTCTTCGCAAGAACGTCCGCGCAAACTGTCCAGCCGGGCGCGCCTCGTCATGACCTGTGCACGTCACAGCCCCCAACCGCAAAGTATCCAAGTCCTCCATGAAGCGTCGGCCGCTCTGCTGCGGAAGACTGCGCCGTCCCATGAGGATGACGCCATTTGTGTGGCGCCGTCCTCACGGTTGTCTTCGTCCTCCTGTTCCTCCTTCACTGTTTCGTCGCCATCCTCCCCAATGGCACATTCTAAAGGCCATCTTCGGCGTGACCAGGACCTCTGGGGGCTGTCTTTGGGCGTCCTCGGCACACGGAAATAATGTTCCCGGAGAGGCGTCCTGGAACATGATTTTGAACGAGGCTTTCTTGGGCCTCCCTGAGGCCGTCTTCGGGGCCTCCTGGGCTGGCTTTGGGGCCTCTTGGGCCGTCTTGGGGGGGTCTGTCAGCCCCACAGGACGACCCTTTTGGGCCGTCTTGGGCCCTCTTGGGTCTCCCTTGGGCTGTCTTGGGGCTCCTCGGGGGCGTCTGGGGCACTCTGAAGACGAAGCAAGTGAGCATGCTGAAAATGTACGTTTTACTACGGGAACGTGCTGATTTGTGCCTCTTGAAGGCCCTCTTGGGGCCCTCTTCGGCCATCTTGAAGCCATCTCGGGCCCTCTGGGGCCTCGCTGAGGCTGTCTTGTGGGCCTCTGGGCGTCCAGGGAACCCAGAAATCATGTTCCGGGAGAGGCTTCGGGGAACATGATGTCGAACGAGGCCCTCTTGGGCCTCCCTGAGGCCGTCTTCGGGGGCCTCCTGGGCCGGCTTCGGGGCCTCTTGGGCCGTTTTGGGGGGCTCCGTGAGCCCCACGGGACGATCTTTTGGGGCCGTCTTGGGCCCTCTTGGGTCTCCCTTGGGCTGCCTTGGGGCTCCTCGGGGGCGTCTGGGGCACTGTGAAGACGAAGCAAGCGAGCATGGGGTTCGAACCAGTAGTGACCCCCCCCGGTTTTCCGCCAGCAGCGGTAGAACACGCTCTTTCATATGTATATGTCTATGTCTACGTCTATGTATATGTAATTGTATTTGTATATGTGTGGCAAAACGCATACATTTAGCACATGGGGGGGCGTGGCTGCGGAGAACTTGGGGCAATCCATGAACCTCGTGTCAAGGAGCCCGCACATGTAAGTCTTTACAAAAAAACAGCCGTATTTCACCCTATGCGGCCAGGAACGACCCTCGCGGCCACACCACACCACAGAGCAGTGCTCCTCCGAGACCGCGGGGCGCGCGCCCACAGCGCGCTCCCCGACCGTCGGCTCGTAGGGCGAGGCTGCGCGGCGAGCAGGGGAGGCAGAGGGCTCGTGAGGCGCACAACGTGCTGACCTGAAGGTTCAGCAGGAGGCACGCCGTGGCAGAGCGCACATAGGGCGCATCGTGATCTGACCAGGTCCTGAGAGTCCTCAGCCACATCTGGCTGGAAAAGAAGACAGCGGGGCGGGCTCAGTCATTCCCCTCCGCAGCATCGGTCGAACTCTTTGCCGCTGGGGTTATATTTCTTGCCGTTCGGTGCATTGTAGACCTGCTTCTGGTCGATCGGGCACATAATGATGGGCCAGAAGCAGAAGCAATAGATGCAGAGCGTCACTGGGCCGATGTATCGGGGGCAGCCAAGAGTGGCGCGTCCAAGAGGGGGGGCGCAAACCATGGCCAGCGGCACGTGCGCGGCCAAGGGGGGGGCCAGGGACTTAATGGAATCAGAAGAGGCACCATGTAATCTGGGGACAGATCGTCGCACCCCGCAAATGCGGATAAGACTGAGGGGGTGGTGGGGACGTCGGCAGTTTGCGAGACTTTGGAAAAGCCCGCCGCAGGCGCCAAAGTTCCTCTCTGAACCTCGCGCCTTTCTTGGGTCTGCCACCTGCGCAGCTGTCGCCGCTTCCATGGGATCCTTGGAGGTCCAGCGAAGTGGTGTCGTACGCGCACGCAGACTGGACCTCGAGGCTCCATGGGGAACTGTCGCAACCCTCGTGGGTTCCTGGAAAGTCCCGCGGATTTCTTCTAAAAAAGAATACAGATATCCAGACTGGACATCGCGGTTCCTTAGGGGGCCTGCCACATTCGCAACTGTCACCGCTTTCGAGGGATCCCCGGAGGAGCAGCAGACTGCTGCCCCACCCAGAGCGACCACTGCCAATTGTTGTTCGAGTTGTCTTAGGAGGTCCCGAGGAATGGTGCCTAGACTGCACCTCACGATTCCTTCGAGTGCATTCGTCGTTGCCTTGTTTGTGACCTGAGGTGCGGCGGAGTTCATGCGTGAATGCGGGGCGTGGAATGGTATAGGGTTGTTTGGCGAGGCATTCACAAGTGCTGCAGATCTCTCAGTATGTAATTTTTCGCGGAGCCCTCGAACAGATGTGTTTGTAAACGTCGGCGGCGGCAGTGGCACTGAACTGAACAGAGTGATCGTCGGCAGGGCACATCAACAGTCACCACTTCTGAACATCCCCATGTGCGCAAAAACCAAACAAGTTGTGTGTTTCAGACGTGCGTCGTGTCTGGGCTGATGTAATCCGCGCAGGCTGTGGATGAACAAAGCAAACGGCCACACTATAATTTGTTTTCACGCGCGCTGATTCCAACACATTGTTGGCAAAGCGCATCTGTTTCAGAAATCGGGTTTCGAGCGATGCTCTCCGAATCCGATGTAGCCGTCGGGAACCTGGCCGCCAGTCGTAAGACCGACACCTCCGAGGGTGAAAGACAGAAACCCCGTAGATCAACTAGACAATCAAACGACGCGCAAACCACAGAAGGACTACGAAGAACGGCCAGCCAACGACGACTCCGAGTGCAATGCTTTTCAGAGCTCAGTGTTTGGGCTGCCCTGTGATGACATTCGGTGAATTTCAAGCGTCCTTGCGGGTAATTTACGGCGCTGGTGGGACCCCAGGGCGGCGCCCCTGGCTAACACTCAGCGGGCGCGCATCGGAAGGTTAATTCTGAACCCAGACGAGCAATGTATGCAAAAGCGCTGCAAGCGTGTGGCTCCGTATGAGATCCGTACAAGCTTCCTCATGAGGAACATCTTGCCGGGGGGGTAAGTCAGCAGCATACCTGGGTAGCAGGGAACACCTGGACACACATATTTCTAGTAGAAGAGCTGCCGCATGAGTCATGAGTAACGCTCTCCAGATCTAAATGCTTCACCTTGGGCGAGGCCTGCAGGAGGAGGAGGAGGGAGGAGGGGGAGGAGGAGGAGGAGGAGGAGGAGGAGGAGGAGGAGGAGGAGGAGGAGGAGGAGGAAGGAGGAGGAGGAGGAGGATGAGGAGGAGAAGGAGGAGGAGGAGCCTGCGACCTTGGACTAGCGGAGCTGCCAGGCGCGGGGCAGAGGCGCCCTCGCCTCAGCCTGCGGGGCGCGGCCGCAGAGTGCGCGGCCACGGGAGCGCCGGCGCGGGCGGCGTCGCCGCGCGGATCGGGCCCGCGCCGTCAACGCCACGGGGGGGCCCTTCCGCGCGGCAGCTAGCAACGTCCGCGACCTCGGGGCGGCTGCGGCTACAACCGCTCGCCGTGGCAGCGGCACGGTGAGGTGTGGCGTCCACTTCTGGGAGCTCGGTCCGGTGCTCCACCGAGAGGTGCGGGAGTGAGGGAAACGAGGAGGAGAGGGCCTCTTCAGAAGGCGGCGGGGCTTCTCAGAGATCCTTCTGAGAGGTCTCCGCGTCTTCGGGGAAGGCGTCGAGAACTCCTCAGAAGGCCGGGGGACCTCTGAGCCTTCCGAGGAGGCCCGCCCCCTCTCGCTGCACCCCTGGGCTCGCCCACGGCTGCTGCCGCTGAGGAGAGCGGCCCGGCTGCCCGTCGACGGCGCCGTGCGGCGCCGCACGCCGACTCCGAGGCGCTGTGCGGCGCTGCGTGCGGCGCTGCCCGGGAGGCCGCCGGACTCGCGGCCCGCCGAGGAACGTTTTTTTGATCTGCGGGTCGAGAGCGAGCCTCTTCCGAGAAGAGCTAGGCGGGCCGCGCACAGCTTTAATGAGCAGAGGGGGAGGGGCAAAAGAAGGCGGGGCCTCACGTCAAGGCCGGGAGAGGGCAAAGCGCAAAGCCCTGGGATCAGGCGGTGCCGAAGTCGAAGTGCAGGAAAAGGTACGCCCGCCGAGGAACACGGGAACGCAGCGTCTCCGCCACGGCTTGCAGGGCAGCCAGGCGGCGCAGGCAGACGGTGCCGCCTGTGGTATGGGGAGGGACTGCACGTGGCAACGCGTCGTGCATATAAGCTCTGCGCGCAGCGCACCTGGCGGCGTCCTGTTCCCACCGTTGCATGTTAGTGCCAACGCACTTCTGACAAACATGGCGCCCTCTGCAAGCCTCCCTGATTATCCCCCTCCTCCTCTCCCTCGTCTCCTCCTGAAGACCTTCTCTCCAGAACTAGCCGCACGCCATCGCACACCGTGGCCCTGAATTCCCGAAAGCATTGAGAAACCTCAGGACATCAAAGTCCACTGGTACCCTCTGGAGACCTCCTCATCATCTTCCTCCATCGGCTTCCTTATCCTCCTCATTCTGCCTCATATGTCTCCTCCTCCTCCTCCTCCGCCCATCGCCAGTGGCTGATTGGTTGCTGCCCTGCCTGAGACCCAACTACAGGAAGCAGACCCTATCTTGCAGTTGCACAGTCCTCACCCCTGCAAAATAAGATTCGGCACCCCTCATGCCTATATGAAGCTTGGCCATCCTCATCCCCCCGTTCCTCCCACTATCCCACTGTGCAGCACGTCCTACCTTGATGTGTCTTTGCATCTCTTTCGTCTCCGCCCAGGGAGGTGGAGGAGGACAGGCACAAAGGGAGGGAGAGGGGGAGACGAGGATTGGATTGCGCTTCTTGGAAGAATGAGGCCAACTGCCCGTAATCATCACAACGGTTTCACGCAGCCCTGCACAGTCTTGCAACCGCCTGCTGCACCGAATGTAACTGGCTTAGGTGCGACTCTTTCGCACGACCTGCAATCCGTGTCAAACGACAAGAGAGTCCAGTACACAAGAGAAGGCAGGATCGTGTAGAACGCACATGAGGAGAGGGATGGGGGAAGGACGATAGCGACGTCCAACCACGAAGACGGAACCTGAGGAAATTGGCGACGACGACTGCGACGGTGATGACCATGACGACGACGACGGCCATGGCGACAGCCACCACCACAACGAAGACGGAAGCGACGGTGACAACGCCGAAAACGATCACAACGACAACGGCCGCAACGACGGCGACGGCGAATGCGGCCACCATTCTCCCCTTCCTCCTCCTCCTCCTCCCTTTCCTCCCCCTTTCATCCTCCTCCTCCTCCTCCTCCTCCTCCTCCTCCCTCCTCCTCCTCCTCCTCCTCCTCCTCCTCCTCCTCCTCCTCCTCCTCCTCCTCCTCCTCCTCCTCCTCCTCCTCCTCCTCCTCCTCCTCCTCCTCCTCCTCCTCCTCCTCCTCCTCCTCCTCCCTCCCTCCTCCTCCTCCTCCCCTCCTCCTCCTCCTCCTCCTCCTCCTCCTCACTCCTGTCCTCCTCCATGTCCTCCTCCATGTCCTCCTCCATGTCCTCCTCCTCCTCCTCTCCTCCTCCTCCTCCTCCTCCTCTCCTCCTCCTCCTCCTCCTCCTCCTCCTCCCTCCTCCTCCTCCTCCATGTCCTCCTCCTCCTCCTCCTCCTCTCTCTCCTCCTCCTCCTCCTCCTCCTCATCCCCCGCCTCCTCCTCCTCCGCCTCCTCCTCCTCCTCCTCCTCCTCCTCCCCTCCTCCTCCTCCTCCTCCTCCCCTCCTCCTCCTCCTCCTCCTCCTCCTCCTCCTCCTCCTCACCTCCTCCTCCTCCTCCTCCTCCACCTCCTCCTCCTCCTCCTCCTCCTCCTCCTCCTCCTCCTCCTCCTCCTCCTCCTCCTCCTCCTCCTCCTCCTCCTCCTCCTCCTCCTCCTCCTCCTCCCCCTCCTCCTCCCTCCTCCTCCTCCTCCTCCTCCTCCTGCATGCCTCGCCCAAGGTGAAGCATTTAGATCTGGAGAGCGTTACTCATGGCTCATGCGGTGGAGCTCCCTGTGGGGCCACAAAACGCTGCCGTGGGTGGGGGAACCGCATGCGGGCACCCCCCCGGGGCCTTCGGTGGAGCTCCCTATGGGGCCACGAAACGCTGCCCTGGATGGGGGAACCGCATGCGGGCACCCCCACTGGGGCCTACGGTGGAGCTCCCTATGTGGCCACGAAACGCTGCCCTGGGTGGGGAAAGCGCATGCGGGCACCCCCACTGGGGCCTTAGGTGGAGCCCCCTATGTGGCCACGAAACGCTGCCCTGGGTGGGGGAAGCGCATGCGGGCACCCCCACTGGGGCCTACGGTGGAGCTCCTTAGGTGGCCACAAAACGCTGCCCTGGGTGGGGGAACCGCATGCGGGCACCCCCACTGGGGCCTTCGGTGGAGCTCCCTATGGGGCTACGAAACGCTGCCCTGGGTGGGGGAACCGCATGCGGGCAGGATGGGGGAGGATGCGGAGAGCAGAAGGAAGGAGGGGGAGGAAGGAGGAGGGGGGGTGGGGAGGAGGGGGGAGGAGGAGAGGAAGGAAGGAAGGAAGGAAGGAACGCGGGGCGCTGTCACCCCAAAACGAGGACCTAACACCACAGGATGGTTGGGAAAAAGTTGCCCCCGGCACTGGCCAAGGTCATGGCGGAGGAAGGGGCCCTTCGAGCTTCTGATCGCCAAAGTCTCCACGTCAGGGAACCTGGAGCCTCGCTGTGTACCCCGTTGTTCTGGAAGGCTCTCAACCCCCTCCTGCACAGGGTCTCGGAGGCGAAAGGCTGGGCGAGGAGGCGCCAGAGGTCCCTGAGGTCGCTCATCCCATGGGCCCACTGGCCCCAATGCGTGCTTCAAGCACGGCCTGGTGGAGTCTGGGGCTTGCCTTCGGTGTGGGGGCCCTGTGGGATCGCTGTGGCACAGAGCCTACGAGTGCCCAGCTTTGAGCGCGAAGCGCAGGGGTGGCGTCTCGGTATTCTTACAGAGGGCCCGCCGGGTCAAAGCGCTGGGCTTCGACGAAGGAGAGCGTTTCGCGCGAGACCTCTTCCCGAACCGGTCACCATCATGTGGCACAACAGGCCTGCGCTGGGCCTCCTGAGCGGGCTCCTTTTTACCGACGGCTCGGCCTTGTGGGCTGGCTGCCCGCACCTGGCCCGAGCTGGCTGGTCTGTCGTACAGGTTGACAACCTTGGCCGCGAGCAGGCGGCGGCCTACGGGCCTGTTCCAAGGCCGGCGGCACCCAGGCAGCAGGCCAGGCATGCTGAAGACACTGCCCTTGGTATGCTGACGCAAGTTGCCCTCCCCCCTTTCGCGCTGTACGTCGACTGTGCTGGGACCGTCGGCACGGCCCGACGGGAGGAGGGCGGAGGTGCTGAACCGTCCAACGCTCGAGCGCATCAGTAGAGCCAGTTTTGGGCCGCCTTCCAATGTTCTGACTTTGAAGTGCACAAGGCCCGCGCACACTGCACCCGTGAGCAGATGGAGGCGGGGAAGACCACGGAATGGGAACGTCGAGCCAACAGTGCAGCGGACGTGTTCGCGAAACGTGGGGCAGCGGCCCACGGCATAGATGGATCTTTATACGAAACGTGGCGCGGACTGTCAGAGTGCGTGCGAGAGGCTGCCGCTTGGGCGGCCGAGGCACACATAGAGGCAGGCGGCCGCGACCACGGCAGCCTCGCGGATGAGTCTGCGCTGGCACGCGAGGCCAAGCGGCCAGAGAGTGCCACGCCTGCGCTCGATGCTGCTCTTGGTCAGGAGCCGCCCGAGGATGGAGAGGGTCTGGGGGCGGAGTCGGGAATGGGGTCGGGGTGGGAGGAGCTCTCTCGTGCGAGCTTCCGCTGGCGGGCGCACCTGCCCCTGCCGTGCGCAGTCCAGGGGGCGAATCCTAAGTGCGTTTCCTCCCTGTTCTGCTGCCGCTGCGGGGCGGTCTGCTCCGAGGGGGGGGGGGGGGGCGGCGCCTGCCATCTTCGCGAGCTGCCCTGGTCACGCGGGGAAGGGCGCCCTAGACCAGCTTCGGAGGATTTCGAAGGGTGAGTTCCCCCACTACCGAGCGGGGGTCAGACACCTCAAGCTGGACCGCCCACACGGGGAGATGCCAGATGTTCGAGCCAGCCTAGCCAGCCAAGCGATGGAGGCCGACCCCTACGCAAGGCTCCCGCCCGCGCCCGTTCGGCGTGGGGCGGGGGCGGAGGGTCGGGACGTCGTCCTCCGAGCCTTCGGGCTGGAGGCTGCATATTCTGTTGCGGTGCGCGAGCTGGGTCGCCGAGAGATCAAGCGCAAGGCCGAAGCCCCCGAGGAGGATCCAAGTTCGGACGAGGGATCCCTCTTTGGGGGCTCGTTTTGTCGCACCGCCTTCAGGGCCAGCCCATACCATACCTACGCCTCCTCCTTCTCCTCCTCCTCCTCCTCCTCCTCCTCATCATCATCATCAGCAGCAGCATCATCATAAGCATCATCATCATCAGCATCATCATCATAATCATCAGCATCAATATCATCATCACGATCAGCATCGTCATCATCACCACCACCACCACCATCATCATCATCATCATCATCAGCATCAGCATCAGCATCATCATAAGCAACAGCATCAGCAGCAGCATCAGCATCAACATCAGCATCATAATCAGCATCAGCATCAGCATCAGCATCAGCAGTATCATCATCAGCAGCGTCACCATCATAATCATCAGCAGCATCATCATCATCAGCATCATCATCACCACCACCATCATCATCATCAGCATCATCACCATCATCATCATCATCATCAGCATCAGCATCATCATCAGCATCAGCATCAGCATCAGCATCGGCATCATCATCAGCATCAGCATCAGCATCAGCATCAACATCAACATCAGCATCATGATCATGATCATCATCATCATCATCATCATCATCATCAGCAGCAGCAGCATCATCATCATCATCCCCCTCCTCCTCCTCCTCCTCCTCCTCCTCGTCCTTCCCCTCCTCCTCCTCCTCCTCCTCCTCCCGCTTCCTTCGACACCAGTGCCCAGACACACCCAAGAGCGCACCCCGACCAGCACGCCGACGCGGACGCACGCGTGGTAGGGTAGGGGTAGGGGGGAGGACGCCCCCCCCTCTCTCCTCCTCCTCCTCCTCCTCCTCCTCCTCCTCCTCCTCCTGATCCTGATCCTCCTCCCTCCTCCCCTCCTCCTCCTCCTCCTCTCCTCCTCTCCCCCCCCTCCCTCCTCCTCCCCCTCCTGTTCTTCTTTCTCCTTTTCCTTCTCCTCCTCCTCCTCTTCCTCCTCTTCTCCTCCTCCCCTCCTCCTCCTCCTCCTCCTCCTCCTCCCCCTCCAACTCCTTCTGCTCCCCCTCCTCCTCCTCCTCCTCTTCCTCCTTCTCCTCCTCCTCCTCCTCGTCCTCCTCCACCTCGCTTCTCCCCCGTCGTCCTCCTCCTGGTCATCGCCCTCCTCCCGCTCCCCGCCCTCTGAAGGATTATGTCAACGGGGTTCCCCACTTAAGGATGCTGAGGGCTTCGCGGGATCAACGAAGCAAGATAATAACAACATGAGTGGAAGGGCTATCGAAAGAGTACGTGCGAAAGAAGCGGCAGACGAAGGCAAGGAGGGGGAGCATCAGGAAGGAAAACGACGGCTGTTCAGGAAGCACGTTCGTTCATCCCTGGAAGAGTGGGAGGGGCACGGAACCTGATACATAGCATTGTGTTCGAATACCCTCGTCGCTCAGGCGGGGCCTACCTGGAGGAGTGGAAGGGGCACGAAACCTGATAACTAACATGGTGTTCGAATAACCTCCTCGCTCAGGCGCGGCCTCCCTGGAGGAGTGGGAGGGGCACGAAACCTGATAAACAACTTCGAATACCCTCCTCGCTCAGGCGGGGCCTGCCTGGAGGAGTGGAAGGGATACGAAACCTGATAATTACTTGTTTTCGATGCCCTCCTCGCTCAGGCGGAGCCTCCCTGGAGGAGTGGGAGGGGCACAAAGCCTGATCCATAACACGGTTTTCGAATACCCTCCTCGCTCAGGAGGGGCCTCCCGTGAGGAGTGGGAGGGGCACGGCACCTGAGAAATAACATGGTGTTCGAATACTCTCCTCGCTCAGGCGGGGCCTCCCCGGAGGAGTGGGAGGGGCACGACACCTGACAAAACAACTTGGTCTTCGAATACCCTCCTCGCTCAGGCGGGGCCTGCCTGGAGGAGAAGGAGAGGCACGAAACCTGATAACTAACATGGTGTGTTCGAATAACCTCCTCGCTCAGGCGGGGCCTCCCTGGAGGAGTGGGAGGGGCACGAAACCTAGTAAATAGTGTGATATCCCGACACTGTCCGCGCTCTGGCGTGGCCTCCCTGGAGTGGTAGGTAGGGCATTGTAGCGTTGGTATGGTAGGTGTGGTATGGTATGGTAGGTATGGTATGATATCGTATGGTAATGGTAGGTATCGTACAGCATGGCATGATATGGTGAGTATGGTATGGTATGGTAGGGTTTGGTAGGTATGGTAGACATGGTAGGTCTGGTATGGCATGATATGGTAGGTATGGTATGGTAGGCGTGGTATGGTAGGTTTGGTATGGCAGGTAGGTGTGGCGTTGGTATGGTGCGTATTGGTAATTATGGTCTAGCAGGGAGGCGAGAGAAGGAGAAGGATAAAGGAGAAGAAACAGATGGCGACCCAGGAAAACAAGAACACACGTCGGGATGTGGGGGAACACCGGGAGCTGCCGAGACCGCCGCTCCCCGGACTTCTCCCGCGGCGCGCACCGACCAGGCTCCCGCGCTGGCGCCGCGGGCCTCCCGCGAGGCCCCCCAACGGAAGCCCAGACGAGGCACAGGCTGGCACCCTCCTCCTCCTCCTCCTCCTCCTCCTGCTCCTGCTGCTCCTCCTCCTCCTCCTCCTCCTCCTCCTCCTCCTCCTCCTCCTCCTCCTCCTCCTCCTCCTCCTCCCCCCTCCCCCGCCCCCGACGCCGAACACGACGGTGGCCGACGGCGGCGTCGGCCAGGACGGCGGCGTCGGCCAGGACGGCGGCGACGCCGCCCTGCCCACGGAGAGGGCGCGCGCGCGCGCCCGCCTCGCCTCGTCCACCGCCCGCACGAGGCGCTCGGAGGCGAGCCGCGGGCTCGCGGTGGTGACGTGCTGCGCCAGCGCGGACAGGTCGACGGTGTCCTCCGGGTGTGCATCCGCCGCGCCCAGGGCCAAAGCATTCTTTGGTCCCGGCTTCTCTCGTGTCTCACGCCGTCTCCCTTGGAGCGGCGCAGTCAGAGGGCACCTTCCATGTCCCTCCGCTCTTCGCTCCTGCGCGCGCGTGCTGGCCAGAGGGAAAGCCGTGCCATAACTGTCTTTGTTCAGGCCGTCTGACTAGCCGGCAAGGCCGGCGGAAGCTTTCCACAGAGCGCCTGCAAAGCAAGCTATCACATACATCCCAGGTTTGAGATGGTCTATTGTTGTATTGTGTGGACCCAAAAGTTGGACCTGGAAATTGGCACCAACACCAGCAAAGGGGGGTGCCTCCACATGGGGAAGATGATCCTAGATTTCGGTGCTGGTGGTAATATATTTCGGTCACCTTGGACGCCAGAATGTTACCACCATCGCCGAGATCGGGATCTTCTTCCCCCAGTGGAGGCACACCACCGATAGTGGTGTTGGTGTCAACCTCTAGGCCAGCGCAAAAGGGAGCCCGGCGACAAAAGCCGGCGGTGCACCAGATCTGGTGCGATAATGTGCGGGTTTGCAATGGAGGATTTGGGGCGCGCAGGACTTTCCAGTGCGCCAAGGTATTGCTACGACTGCGCGTGCAACGCGCGGGACTGTCCAGTGCGCAGAGGTACTGCTATGCTTGCGCGTGCAACGCATCAGTTGCAATACAATTCAATACAGTTTTCTGGCGCAGTACACTTGCAGTACAGATGCCCCAAATATATTGCACCACCCCCATCTCACCTGGACCCCCTTCTGAGCGACCAAACGATAGTGATGTGCACAAGCAGGTCGTTCAGGTTCGATCGATAAGGGTTGGGGCCCCCTTGCGTTGAAAGAATCCTTCAACGGCGAGGATCTGTTTCGTTTGGTCCAAACGAAACAGAATCCAGGACAGAGACAACATCGGCCCGGGACATCTCGGGAATCGCCGAGAGCCCGCGACTCCTAAGGATGTGCGGGGCTTCGCGGCCTCATCGGAGCTTCTCGGAACGCGCCGAGAGCGTTCCGGAACGCCGTGGAGCGGTGCATGCCTGTCCCGGCCCCGCCTAAGCGATGCCGCCGCCGCCGCCGCCGGCGACGTCGTCTGGAACGTCAGCCCGAGGCCGCTGCCGTCGCCGCGTCGCCGTCGAGTGGGAGAGGAGGAGGGACGAGGGGGGGGGGGGGGGGGGGGGGGAGGAGGAGGGAGGGGAGGAGGGAGGAGGGGGAGGAGGGAGGGAGGGAGTGAGGGGAGGAGGAGGGAGTGTGGGGAGGAGGAAGGAGGAGGGGGGCAGCAGGAGAGGACAATGTTCTTTCCTCTCCCCGCAGCGCTGCGACCCTCAGCATTCGCCCAACGTGGGGCGCAGGGCGCAACTGTGGGCGCCCAGGGCCACGCACGGGGCCCCGCACACGCGGCCAGCGAGCGAAGCGGCAAAAGGAACAAAAAAGACGGTGGGAGGAAGGAGGCGCTGAGACACGACACTGCCGTGCAGCAGGGGGCCATATGTGAACCCTACCCCTACCTCCCACGATTTCTGAGGGGGAGGGTGGGGTGCACTTCGTTCGGGAGCTCCCGAGCAAAGTGAATCCCACCCTCCCCCTCAGAAATCGTGGGGGGTAGGGGTAGGGTTCGCATCTGGCCCCCTATGCCGTGCAGCAGGGGGCAAGAAGGAGAGGGAGGACGACAAAGACGGGAAAGAGCGGTGAGGGAGGACCGGGAGGAGGAACGGGGGTGCAAGGACGAAAACGAGAGAGAACCAGCCTGGACCATCTTGCAGAGGTGCTCCGCAGCGTTCCCTCCTGGACCTCTCTGGAGCCTCCCAGAGCTTGGCAAACCTCTCATGGGACGCAGAAGGACACACTAGTACGAGATGTCCTCTTTGGAGGCGTGCGTCCGACAAAAACATTGAGAATACCCATCTTGCAATATATCGCTTCCCGAGCGGTGTGGCCAGAAACCGCCCGCCACGACGCATATACTATAAGACTTCTCGGTACACACGTCGTATGACGGGGTGGGGTGACGTCGATCCGACACCGTGACGTTTTTCGCAGCGTTGGCCCCCGAGGGTTTTGACCTCTCGCCCGGAGCCTGCCTGCTCATCCTAGGTCGTATTGTTGTGACGGCCCTGGCGGCATCGGCCCCCAAAGGCCGAACCTGGACAAACACCTTCCGTCGTGCCTGTTTCTCCAGAGGCTTCATAGATGGGGTCCGAGTAGATGGGGTCGGAGAAATAACACCGGCATTCACTGCGCAAGGTTCGGGTGTTCCTAGAAGTACCCCTGGCCCAAGGTGCCCCACAGCTTGTCGCTCCATTTGGAGCCCCTGGGGCCCCCTGGGCCTCGTGAGGGATGCTCTGGAGGTCGTGGGGGACCCCTTGGAAGTCCTGGCGGCACCCAGGGCCAGGGGCACTTCTAGCAACACCCCGAAAGGTGGCTTCGGACGATTCCACCAAAGGGACGCCGACCTGACGGGGGACTCGCACAGAGCAGCGGCGGCCGGTGCCTGGAGCAGGGGAGTTTGGGGGGCAGCTTCTGGGAACTCTCCGTAAGTACGGAGGGGGGGGGCGACCAACCCCACTACGAGGAGCCGCCGAGCCAGGCTGAGATAGATTTGGCCAGATTGAGCCCTGGACCCAGCGCGATCTGCCTGAATGGATTGGTCCCCGACGAAGCCTATGTCAAGGCCGCTGCTGAATCAGTATCTTGGCGGGGCGTCGCTCCGCCAGGGGGGATCAAGGCTCGAGGATCCAGATCGCCTGACTTCGCACATCGCGCCCCGCGAAGCGCGGCTACCTTCGCGTCCTCGAGCCCTGTCAGGGGTCCGAGAAGAAAGAGGGAACGGGGCGGATCCGCGCGGCGCGTCCTCGCGGCCGCGGAAGCCGCAGGGGCGGCTGAGCGACTCCCGGTGCGCCCGCAGCTCGGCGAACGCGTCCTCCAGCGCCTCGCCGCGGCGCGGACGCGCCCGGGCGGCCGTTGCGAAGGGAGGGCGCCGTTGGCTGGAGCTCAACGCGGAAGATTCTCTCGCCGTCGCCGTTCTCGGTCTCTGGGAGCCCGCGCCGGGCCGCGGGGCCGTCGACAGAAACGGATCGGGATGAGAAGCCGGCCTTGTGGGAACAAGGAAAGGCGGCACCAGCACCACCAGGGCGAGGAGACGCGAGGAGGCAAGGGGGGTCTCCCTGGTGGTTTTGTCCCCCCCTCTCGCTCGAGATATCCCCAGCCTCCAGCTCGGGGAGGCATCGTGGACCTCCTCGCTGGAGGTGGGCCCACTGGTGGCTTTGGTGTCGCTCCTCCTCCCTCCGACCCTGGGGAAAGGGTTGGGACTCTGAGGCCCCCGGTTTGAAAAGTTACCCTGCGCTGTACCCATCCAGTTTGCAACACCTGACTGTAGCAGTGGACCGCCTGACACAAGTAACGCAACTTGCTCTGAAAACCACATTGGGGGCCGCATTTCACAACATGACAAAACAATAACACACCAGTCCGCTGGCCCTCCCAAGAAGCAGCCCTTGAATGTGGCGACCATAAGCGTGCCGACAATTGCAGGCGGCAGCACCCCAAGGCGCGAGGTCTAGCCTCGGGCGTGCGCAGTCACGAACCTGACCTTTTCAAGGCTGTCCTGCCATCGCACCGCGCCCACTGAGCGGGGCGTCAGTTACTGGCGGTAGTTTGGGTTCGTCCAGGGCTTACTTCGTAACTACCTCGTGTCGCGTGCAGCCCGCAGTGTGCGGAATTCGAGTCTGCGAGGTGGTGACCTGGGATTGCCTCCAGGCTGCGCCCGCTGGGCGAGTCCCTCGGCATCCAATGGGGCCTCCCGCCCCTGACCCATGGGCTCTGGCCGCAGGCAGTGGCCCCGGGCTTCCAGCCCGACAGCCCTCACCGCCGGTCTCGCCAGAAGCCCCTGAGCCCTGGGCACTGAGAGCCCGTGGCCGACGCCGCGCCGCCAACACTTGAAGCCTTGAGCGCCGGGCCCCATGGCGTCCTCCATCGGCCCCCTGCCCCGAGAAGCCGCCAAGCCATAGGCGCTGACCTGGGGCGTGGCCCAGTCGGCGTAGCCTCGACCCGCAGCGTTGAGCCAAATCTCAGCCCCCCGTCCTTGGCCACGAATCCTATACCCCACGCTGCTAGGTCACTGCCTCCGCCCTCAGCGTTAAATCCGGACGCCCAAGGCCCTGAGCGCGCAGCCGCGTGCCTCATCGTGCTTCCGCCGCCCCACCCGAATCCCTATGCTGCCCTTGACCCATCGGCGCCGAGCTCTACGTCATGGGCTTGGGGTTCGATGGAAGTGCGCCGCGAGCTGGGTGGCCCCGCGCAGAGGCTGGCGGCTCCGGCCGAGGAGGCCCCCCCCCCACCCAGCGAAGACTCTTATCTTTCGAGGTGGGGGTGCAGCCACCTCGGAGCAAAAATCAAAGACTAGAGAAATACTACGCAAAAGCCTGATGCTGTTAATTGTTGTGGCGGTTTCCCCTCTGAACCAAAACTTCACGTTCGCGAGAAGCCGGATGCTTGTGAACAGATTAATGTTCGCAGAAATCCGAGTGCCCCAATAAAGACTCCAGGGCGCCGGAGCGCGCGAATCCCTCTTGCACGTTGCCCACAGGCTGTCGGGGAAAACAGAAAGACGCGCACAAGATATTGCCCGAAAGGGGCCCAACACGGCCCAAAAGGACCAAAGAGCACCCCAAAACGGCCCCGAGAGGGCGTCCAAGACGGGCCCAAAACAGCCCCAGGGAGGCCGCCAAGACGGCCAACAGAAAGCCGTCTAGACGGCGCAGGAGGCCCGCTAGACGGCCTGGAGTCGCCAAGGCTGCCCCAGAGATTTCTCAAGAACGGCGCGGTTTCATTCGTTCTCCTGGTAAAAACAAGAATTGGTAGGCGTAGGTCGGGAATGCAATGAGGACACGATGCTCCGCGGCATAAGCAACACCTCGCAACACGGCGCGATGGCACTGCAATCGCAGCCAGCAGTCGTACTGTCTATGCCTAACAAGCGCATGGCATGTTTTCGAGTTTACTTGCACTCGCCAAATCACGTGCACCCCGAGTCGCACATGTACTTGTACCATGCCCAGTGGGGAACGCACTGCAAAACTCCTCGCACCCTCCAAGATGCCATCTAGAATCGATCAAATCACCTTCAGCACCACGGAATAGACATTTCCCCCCGGGCGAATGAGCGGCCTTTACGAGGAGGGTGTCCAAAAGTTCATGTACGAATATACTACTGTTGTTGTTTCTCTCTTTGACAGCATGCCATCGGTAATAAAGGATCCCCCCGTAACCCCTGAGTCATTATTATCCATCGGATACTTGTAATTGATCAGCGGGCGGAGTGGCGAGGCCGAACTTGATTACCACCAGGGGTAGTACGAATCGTACATTCGATAATCTTAACATGATTCCCCTTTGTTATCACCATCGGCATCCTTTGTAATCATCACCCTCTCGTAGACCCCCATTCTGGCACATCCCTCACACGGTTCGTGGCCCCATGTGGTGCCCTTGTGCTATGCCTGATATATCTCGGTGAGCATTGGACTCCTCTCCCTCTCCTTCTTCCTCCCTCCGCGACCCAGCTGAACTTGCTTATCGCCGTAATTGATCATCACTCCCCAGGAGCAACCATGCGTACTCACTCCTACACGGAACTTGAATTTCTCTTGACATGTCCTCCTCATCCTCCTCCTTCTTTTCTTGATATTCCTATCCTTCTCTTCCTATGTTATGGGTTGTTGCTCTTCTCTGTTTCCTCCACCTTGTACTTCCCCTCCCTTCCTTCCTCCTTCCGCGCCCCAGTTGAACTTTTGTATCGCTGTCATTGTTTATCGACCCCCAAAAAGCACCAATGAGTACTCCCACACGACGAGTAGAAAACCATCGTAGACATCGAGTGGAAGTCCCACCCCATGCAGGGAAGGACCTCCGAGAACCAAGAGCGATGAAGATTCCTCAGGCTTCGTGCTCCTACAACCGTACACCTTACATGCCTACATGCGACTTGACGGGAACTGCGTTTCTTGCCCCCCCGGGGCCCCGGGAACATCTTTCATTCGGGGATGGACAGACCCCCCTTTAGCAAAACGTGGTTTAGTGAAAACGACCTGAGGCCCAAATCTGGCGGGCGCGAGCCTGAAACATGACGGCCACGGCGCCCTCTCGAGAACCGAAAACGGACAATCCACCAATCGACGTGTCACTGTTGCGGGTACTGTCCAGCCCCGAAGACGTTGCACGTATGCTTCCTCGGCTTGGCTTGCACCTGGACGTGTCGACCGACTGGGCGCACCGCCAGCTGCATGCCGAGCCTGCTCCGGCACACCCCGAGGAGACTCACGCTCTCGGGGGCCTCTCCGGCCGGCCGTGGTCGCCTCCTCCCGCTCCGTCCTGCCTCCCCGCTGTCTCTGTGCCTCACCCGCGCTGTGCAACAGCCCTGTCGGTGCTGGACCGCAGCTCGGGTCCGTGACGCCGCCGAGCAGAAGACAGGATTCACGGCTCGACCTGAACGATGGTGGTCCGTCTTCGTTCTGTTCTCGCTTCCCCCTCGTGCTGTCTTCGTCCCGCCCCTGCTGCAGCACAGAGCCGAAACGAAAACGGGCCACGAGAGCTCTCGGACACCGCTTGGGAATGAGCCCCGTCTGATTTCCGGACCGCCATCGCCGCTAGACGAGGAGGATGAGGATGAGGATGAGGAGGAGGAGGAGGAGGGGGAGGAGGGGGAGGAGGAGGAGGGGGAGGAGGAGCAGGAGGATGAGAAGGAGGGGGAGGAGGAGGAGGAGGAGGAGGAGAGGAGGAGGAGGAGGAGGAGGAGGAGGAGGAGGAGGAGGAGGATGCGGGAGGAGGGGAGGAGAAGGAGGAGGGAGGAAGGAGGATGAGGAGGAGGAGGAGGAGGAGGAGGAGGAGGAGGAGGAGGAGGAGGAGGAGGAGGAGGAGGAGGAGGAGGAGGAGGAGGAGGAGGAGGAGGAGGAGGAGGAGGAGGAGGAGGAGGAGGAGGAGGAGGGGGAGGAGGAGGGGGGGTAGGCGGAGCCACCGGCGGCGATGGGCGACGAGGGCGGCGGCGGCGGCGCGGGCCTGGCCGCTGCCCGGCGGGCCGGCAGCGAGCCCGGCCACGGGGCCGGCGTGCAGGGCCTCGAACACCTGCGGTGCGGGCGCGGAACGGAGCCGAAGGCTACCATGCTGGCACCCAGAGATCCCCCGCATTGAAAAAATCAAGACGGAGGATTTTCGCAAATTTCGGCCCCTGGGGGCCCTCGCCGGGCCTCGGGACCGTCAAAAAACGACTGACTGAGGATGAAGAACCGGTCCGTCCTGGGGAATGGGTCGAGACTTCCAGGGACCGCGCACTGAAAAAATCACGACGTCGGATCTCTGGGTAGGAGCTCGACCACAAGAAGCCTTCCACAAGAGACCCCACCCTGGAACCCCAGGACGTCCACCGATTTTTGGTGTGGGAGCGTCACGCCTTCCACCGCCAAGCCATCGAGACCCAAGAAGCCCAGGGCACCCTGGAGGCAAGCAGGGTTATTCTTGGCATGGGTCTCCGCTGTAGAACGCGAAGTCGTGCAGGGTAAGTGCACGAGGACAACTGCGGTGTTGACATTGGATGAAGAGTCCTTAGATAAGGAACGCACGGTCTGGAAGCTGGTGGAACACGAGTTGAAGCTTGGCCATGGACACCACCACCGAAGGAATCTTCCAGGGTCTGAAGCCCCCTGGGCACACTCCTTAATTAACGCCCCACCGCAATGATCACGTCGACACGAGTTGAAAGAATAATCAGCGCCTGCAGTCAGTGCCGAAAGTTCCCTACTGGAGACAAGGGGAGTGGGGGCGGACAGTGGGGTTCCTCGCCGTCGTCGTCGGCGTCCTCTGCAGCGTCGTTGGCGTCGTCGTCATCGTCAGCGTCGTCGGCAGCGCCGTCGGTCTCGTCGGCGTTGTCGGCTTCGTCGCCGTCGCCGTCGGCGACGTCGTCGCCGCCGTAGTGGGCGACGACGTCGGCGTCGACGCGTCGTGCAGCCATGAGGACGGAACACAAAAATGCAAGGCTCTCAGAGAGCGAAAAGTCTCACTCTCTCACTCACCCACTCACCCACTCACATCGCTGACAACCCCGTGCCAACCAACCCAACAAGCCTGTCTCCTCGAAGCCAGGCAAATGACATCAAGAAAACGACCATCGGTGATGTCGTGCAAACACAAAGCGAACAGCGTGCCACAAAGCGCCAAGTCGGGATGAATTACCCTACGCGTTCAGAGGCGAGGGATGCAAAGCCACCCTGCTTTCAAAAGATCACCCTCGAGGCTTGGGGTCGAATTCGGCTTTAGACGTCGAGCTGCCGCTGCCGTCGCCGTTGCGCAGCAAGAAACGAAAAGGAGGAGGGGAGCAGCAAAAGAAAAACGAGGGGAGCTCCACACGATCACGAACTGCCATGCTTGGGGACACAAAGCATCGAACACGCTACGCCAAGAAACGGGGCTTGCCCCGAAAGGATTCGAGAACCAGAAGGGGGGCGCATAATGATATACTAGTGCTATGCACCGTCACCCTCATTATCACCAACACCACCATCATCTTCCTGATCACCATCATTAGATAGTCAGCATCCTCTTCCTTATCCTTCTCCTCCTCCTCATCATCACCATCATCACCATCATCATCATCATCAGCATCATCAGCATCATCAATATCACAACCCTTCACCATCGAACACATCATAGTCAACGTCAACATCAACGGCATAGCCATCGTCGTCATCTTTCTCGCCATCAACCTAAGGATCAGAATCGTCGCCACCAACATCAACACCAACATCAACATTGTAATCAGCATCATCACGTTCACCACAATCATGGTAATGACGATGCTGATCATCGTCATCACCGTCATCAGCATCATCGATGCCACCACAAACATCATCGTCAACACCATCATCAGCAGCAGCCTCAACATGATCATCATCATCATCATTATCATCATCATCATCATCATCATCATCTCCATCGGCACAACCATCATCATCGTCATCACCACCTTCACCATGGCCATCAGCACCATGATCACCACCACCATTAACAATGTATGCATCATCAACAACATCGTCATAATCATCGTCATCGTTATCGTCATAGTCATCATCCCCACCATCCTCATCATCCGCATAATCTTCATCTTGTCTCTCCAAAGCCTGGAGATACGAGGCGTCATACGTGACGGCACTATCAACATCATCATCATCATCATCATCATCATCATCATCATCATCAGTATCGTCGCCACACCAAAATCACAAACATCATCCTCACCACCATCATGATTACCACCACCCTCAACATCAGCATCACCACCATAATCATCACTAACATCTTCAGGAGTAGTATCAACATCATCAACAACATCGACATCGCCACCGCCACCGCCACCGTCATCGTCATAGTCATCATCCCCATCATCCTCATAATCCTCATCACAGCTCTCCATAGACTAGAGATTCGGGGTGTCATACGTGTAGGCCTCCCGCGCCCATTCGAACAGTCGCCATCCAGAATGCTGGGCTGGCACGGTGGCGGGACTTGCCGCAGGCAGCTGGACATAGTATCGGTATGGCCACCGAGCACCGAGCAGATGTTATAAGATTTCTGAGCACGCGCGTGGCCCAGGGGAGGCCAACGCACACATAGTATAGACATGCTTGGGCGATGCCGTTCGAAGCTGGGCAGCAGCGCCTGCGAAGGCAGCGCTGCGCTGCAAGCGCCGCCGGAGGTCAGGAAAGGACGCTAGCATAAAGGGGGGGACGCATCGGCCTGGAATCGGCGATACGTCGCCGATAGATCGGCGACATGTCCCCGATCGTGAATCCGCTCGTTCCTGGGCGAGCTGGGGCCATCGGGCCCCTATCGGCGATCAGTGGGCGATCGGGGGTCGATGCATCACCCCTATGCCTACCCCGCCCATATCGTTGCCCAGGAGGATGAAGGGGCCCTGGGACGCACGAATACATAGAGACCCGCATCCCAGGATTCCCCCATACTCTCTCGCACTTCCTGGATTTTCGTCTCCCCCCCCACTTGCCATATTTTCCATGGTTTCCTGGGGATCGACGATCCATAGTGTCTGTGTGTTTCTTCCCCTCCTGAGAGGAGTTAGGCAGAACTTCCTCCGTGGCTCCAGCCGGCGCGGCGAGTGGCCGCGGCTGGAGGCGACCACCGCAGTACGACGAGGCCTGGCGGCACGCAGCAGCGGTTTCGTGCCCCCCCCCCCGGAGGGGCAACGATCTGGGGGGGGGTCTGGCACTCGGGGGTGGCCAAGAGGGGGGCGTCCAAGAGGGGGGGGGGGCGCAAACCATGGCCGGCGGCACGTGCGCGGCCCAGGGACGGGCCGGGGACGCAATGAAATAAGCAGAGGCGCCATGAAATCTGGGGAAATATCACGGCCCACGCCATGAGATCCACCTCCCCTAGTCATCACCCCCTTCTTTGTCGCCCCCGAGGCCAAGGGGGGTGATGCATCGACCTGGAATCGGCGATATATCGCCGATAGATCGGTGACGAACCTCCGACAGCGAAACCGCACCCTCCTGGGCGGGGTGGGCTATCAGACCTCTATCGGCCATCAGTGGGCGATCAGGGGTCGATGCATCATCCCCCCCCCCTATTATGCGTATTCCCCCCACCATCGTTGCCCCTGACCCCCTCCCTTTCCCCCCCCAAATCCTGACGTCCGATCGGAGGCAGGGGGGAGCGGGGAAACCTAATCGGTGGCGACATCTGAACCCAACCCCCATGAGACGAAGCCAAGACGTCTCTGAGATCCGGCGGGTCTGGAGGATGTATCGGGCGCAATGGCATTCGCAAAGCGTTCCCGCTCTGAGAGCGTTCCAGAACGCTCTGGAACGGATTGTTGACGCTTCGCGTATCCCCACCAGCCCATCCAGAAACGATGCTCAGGGGAGTTGAGGTGATCAGGGAAGTCGGGGAGCATGCAGAATAACAAAGGGCGGGGGAAGCTGTCACAGACCCCGAGAGGGGGAGGATGGAAGAGGAGTCGTCGTCGTCGTCGTCGTCGTCGGAGGAGGAGGAGGAGGAGGAGGGGGAAGAGGAGGAGGAGGAGGAGGAGGAGGAGGACGGAGAAGGAGGAAGAATCGGAGGAGGAGGAGGAGGAGGGGAAGGAGCTTCTTGGGGGTCTTTTGAGGGCCTCTTGGAGGGCTTTTTGGGCGCCTTGGGGCATCTTGGGCGCCTCTTGGGACCCTCTTGAGGCGCTCTGGGGAGCCTTCGGGGCGCTTTTGGGGCCATCTTGGAGGGAGTCGATCAAACAAGAGGGGGGGTTTAATTAGCGTCCCCCCTCGGAAGCCCCTAAAATCGCCTCTTGGACCCCTCTTGGAACGCTCTTGGAGTGCTCTTGGGCGCTCTTGGGGCCGTCTTGGGGCTCTTTTGGGGCTCTCTTGGGGCCCTCTTGGGCCATCTTGGAGCCATGTCCAGGCCTCGGATGGCCATCGGAAGCGAAAAGGCGAGAAAACAAAAATCATTGATTTTCCTTAGGTTTTGGGACGATTTTGGCCTCTTCGGGGCCTCCT